>JAXCGZ010018441.1:0-2500 GCA_037179515.1 Halocaridina rubra | reverse complement strand
CCTCTCCTAACTATCATACCTCCCTCACTGCTAAACATGTAGAAAACTTTTGCAACATCACTCCCATTTCTAATAATCTATAAACAAAGGCCACATCCCCCTTGTATGAGGGTGGCCGAGTCAAAGCACTCACCTACTCACGAGCCGACTCATTCAGCCAATCCCTTCTTCATAGTATCTTGGGGACAACTAATGTACTGTGAGAACCAACAGCTGTAGCTGGTATCACTGCTTCAGCTTACAGAGAATCCTCCTCACACCCATCAGTCCATACTTGCATAATTCTGGACAACATCCCCTTAACATATACATCTAAAATTCTTGGTATTATAAACGATATACAGGGGGTCATCAGTTTAAGATGTCCTTGACTTACGATGGTCCACCCTATGTGGTTAGTATTGTTGATACGAACTTCATGAGAGCAAGTGTATTGAACGCAGCAACAGTACACGTCATCAAGCGGCATTGCTGTGTACATATATATCAAGTTAATGTTATTATTTATTTGTTTATGTACTTACTTATGTGAGGGACCAAATTTGAATTTATTTCCACAATTACTGAATACATAGTCGTAAATACAATCTTCATGCGAGGAAGAGTTTGGCGAGTGTGGCAGAAGAATACATCATCTCACGGCATTAAACTGAGGAAGATACGTTGCCCAATTCCCGTTCATACACCATTTTGTTCTAGTGCTTATTCGCTCTTCGGTTTGCTTCGCCCGTGTTAGCGATAAGTTTTGGCCAGTATTATGTCTCTGAAGAGTAAATCAGATTCTTCTGATGGCAGTGCTTCAAAGAAAACGAAAGCTATCACCATGGAAGTGAAATAAGATATAGTGAAGTGCTTCCAAAAGGGAGGAACTGCTACCAACAGTGGCTGATCACTGGGGTTAAGCAGTTCCACTGTGGGAACTATTAGCATGGATGAAGATTGCCTCCTTTAACATATAAAAAGTTCTGCTCGTATGAAGTCCACAGTGATTACTAAGCAGCATAGCAGCCTAAAGATAGAAATGGAAAGGTTGTTAGTGCTTTGACCGGATGACTAGCATCAACGGCATATCCTAGCAATCCTCATGTTGACAGGAAATGCTAAAAGATTGTTTAATGTTGCGAAAAGTTTGTGGCCAGTAAAGGTTGGTTTATGCGGTTTAAGGCTCGAGGTAATTTGTATAACTTTAAGGCACAAGGTGAAGCTGGTGGTGGTGATGAGAAAGCAGCAAAAGATTTTCCTAATGCATTGGCAGAGATAATTAGGGAAGGAAGTTACCGTACTGAATAAGTGTTTAAAGTGGACGAGTCCATCTTGTTCTGGAGGCATATGCCAATTCATATGTACATCACAAGGTCAAAAAGTCAGCAAAGAGATTAACTTTGCTTTTGGGGGCTAATGCTGCTGGCGACTTCAAGTTGAAGCCCTTGTTGGTTTACTTGAAAGAAAACCCAAGGGCACTCAAGGCCATTTGAAAGGGTCAACACCCTGTCATCTGGAAGTCGAACAAGAAGGCTTGATCACCTTCAGATTTTCTAGGACTGGTTCATCAATAATTTTGTGCCAGAAGTGGAGGTACTATGCTTCCAAAAGTCTGCCCTTTAAGGTGTTGCTGGTGCTGGCCAATACCCCTGGTCACCAAGCCCATTTGGATTACTTTCATCATAATGTCAAGGTGGTCTACTTACCACCTAATACCACTGCCCTGTTACAGCAATTGGATCGGGGTGTCAATGCCTCTTTCAAGGCCTACTACCTCTGATGGACAATCACTGACTCTCGAGTGAACTCAGAAGGACAAGAACTTGACTCTCAATGAATTTTGGAAGTCTTAAAACATTGGGAGGAAATTAAAGAGACAAACTTGAATGGCGTATGGTAAGAAACTGTCCCCAGATTGTGAATGACTTTCATGACTGAGTAGACAGATGAAGCTGTTACCAAGAACAGAGTTCAAGATGGAGGTGGGGGCTGATGATGTAACAGCTGCTGGGATCTCATGGAGAGGAATTATCTGTTGAGAACCTCATTCAACTAGAGAAGCAGATGATTGAAGAGGAGGAAGAAAAGCCAACCCCAGAGCCCAAGAGATTTACAAGCAAGGGAATGGAAGAAGGTTTTGCTCTAATAGAGGAATGGGGCAAAGTTTGAAGTCGAGGACCCAAACCAAACCAGGTACACTAAGATCGTCAGAGGGGTCATGAATTCCCTACAGTGTTACAAGGATATTTAGGAGGAGAAAAAGATGGTATCCTTCCAGACTCGTCTTGAAAGTTTCTTCAAGAAGGTAGAGCCCCTGCAATAGCACATGTACCCTCTACCTCAGCTGCCTCTCCTGACTCACCTGCTCCAGTATCTCCAGCACCTGCTGCAAATTCTCCTGACTCTCCACACTCAGCTGCCCAGTCTCTCCAGCTTCCTCCTCCAAATTAGCCTGTCTCTCCCTCCCTTGTAATGCTCCTCTCAGTGAGCAAGCCAACCACAGCAATAAAGGTAATAT
>JAXCGZ010018440.1:10000-15589 GCA_037179515.1 Halocaridina rubra | reverse complement strand
CAAGGGAAAATGCAAACTGTTGCTGCTGGTGTGTTGGAGAACATGTCCAAAACCCGGATATTTCCCCACTGGGATAAATGAGTTTTGATGAAATGAAGTCTGACATCGTTTATCTGCTCAGTTTACCTTCATTTCACGATGAAGTATTCTTCTTCCTTTGACATCTGAAGGGTAAATAAAATAATGCAATGTCAAGAAACTCATGCAAAACTGTGAGAGAAAAATCTTGCAAATGTCAGTAGAGGGTACTCCTCAGAATTTTTTCTGGGTAAATTGATATAGTATGTAAACCGAGTTTTTCTGTATTAAGTGAAATAGATATAGAAATATTGTAGTCTGTCAAAATGTTGTAGTGGCATTGCCATTATGATGACAAAAGTGGACCAATGTAATTTTGTGAAAACTTCCATAAATCACGCAGTACATATATATATATATATATATATATATATATATATATATATATATATATATATATATATATATATATATATATATATATATATATATATATATATATATTATATATATATATATATATATATATATATATATATATATATATATATATATATATATATATATATATATATATATATATATATATATATATATATATATATATATACATATATATATATATATATATATATATATATATATATATATATATATATATATATATATATATATATATATATATATATATATATATATATATATATATATATATATATATATATATATATATATATATATGTATATATATATATATTTATTTTCAAACATGTTTGTATTCGGCTCAAATTCCCACGGTGTCTTATGGGCTTCTTAGAATTGTTAAGCTGTTAAAATACAGCTTCAAAGCTGTCTAAGAAATTAACTGACAAAGTAATTCACCTAAATATTTTTATCCTGAGATAGAAATGTACCATAAGATGTACCCTCTGTCCGTTAGTCTTAAGCCTTGAAAGGTTCGAGTTCTAAATGAGAAATTCTTCAAAATTTGAAAATCAATAATTTATGCAGCGTAATGTTTTGCCCGTGCCAGAAGAATATCGTAGTCCGGAAAAAGATTTTTGTTTTCTTATGTTACGTTATTCTCTAAACATAGATAAGTTTTCCTTGGAATCAGCATTTTCTCTAATTACAGATTATTCATTATGATAAGTGGCATTATGATAAGCGGTATAGTATTATCTATTTAATATCCTTCCATCTGCCTAATTAATTTGAGTTCCATTTTAGCTAATCATTGTATAATCACCATTAAAAGTCTCATTATTCTATTTCTAATAGGAAATATTTCTCATATATCTTTTGCAATAATTGCGCATAATTCAGAATTTATATCCATTCCTGTGAATTACGCAATCCCTTTTCATTAATAATGAACAATTTCTATTAATAACACTGTTATATAAGTTAAACAAATTACCATTGATTGCTTAATTTTTTTCTCCATAAGAAGAAAGTCTTGCTTTAATATACCTTCAATAAAAAGTCTTCTTAAAATTTACGCGTTTTCATTTTCCCCTTTCATGGGTTGTTAAACATCTCCCCTCTATCACTGATGGTCATCCGACCAGCTATCATTATGAATGAAATTTAGTTTGTATTAACGACCAATTTAAGAATCCCTTCAAAATTTAGTAATTATGACATGCAATTAATTATATTAATAGCTTTATATCAAAATTGTTGTTAGTATTTCCAATATTAGCATTATTTTTATTACTGTTTTTAGCTTTTGTTTTTCGTGATTACATCATTATTGATGTACTTATTATCGTACTGTTGTTATTGTAACCCAGCCACGAGGATTAAAAGGCCAGCTTAGCCCAGTGCCGGTCCCAAGCCCGGACAAATGGGGAGGGTTTCCAGGATAGTCATAGCAAGACACTGAAAGTAAACCTCTTTGCTCAAGCAACTCATGGCTGACCAAAATATGACGGCCCTCAGTCCCAAGCAGCTCTTTGATGAGCGAAGGGTGCTAGAGGAGCTTCATATATGGCCAGGCGACTGACATATAGAGAACTATCTATTCAGGCGTATGGTGAGAAAGGTAAATATTAGTATTTTTTCTATATAATTTTAGTAGTTAAAATATTTATTATTATTATTATTATTATTATTATTATTATTATTATTATTATTATTATTATTATTATTATTATTATTATTATTATTATTTTATTATTATTATTGTTATTATTATTATTATTATCATTATTATTATTATTATTATTATTATTATTATATTTTATTATTATTATTATTATTATTATTATTATTATTATTATTATTATTATTATTATTATTATTATTATTATTATTATTATTATTATTATTATTATTATTATTATTATTATTATTATGGCATGCACAACATCAAAGAATAGCCCCAACGTATTCCCTGCATGTCGTAAAAGGTGACTAAAAGTGGACGGTACGAGGGGACTTTGAATCCCCCCATTGTATTAACCTCCTGCGAGACGTCAAAGAAGAAGGGGAGTAGAGGGGAGAATAACTTCTCCCCAAACTCTAGTTTTGGGGTGTCTAAATGTACTTGGTTGTAGTACGATAGAGAGCAAAAGATGTGAGATTTGATATATGTTTGGTAGGAGGAGGATAGATGCATTGACATTGTGTGAGACGAAGATGAAAGGGAAGGAGAAGTGGCATTTGCTGATGTGACTGGTAGGGCGTCTGGGATTGAAAGGGGGAAAGCGAGAGAATGTGTGGCATTATTGCTGTGTGATTGGATGTTAAAAATGGTAGTGGAATGGAAAGAAGTGTCATCTAGGCTGATGTGGGTGAGGGCTAGGATAGGTAGGGAATGTTGGGCTTTTGTTAGTGCGTATGGGTCAGGATGTGAGGGAAGTGAGGAAGAGCAGGAAGAATTCTGGAATGAGTTAACTATGTGTGTGAATTGTCTGAGTAGAGGGAACTATGTAGTTGTGTTGGGTGACTTGAATGCCAAGGTGGGTGATGGAGAGGTAGGTGTTGTAGGAAGGTATGGGGTACCAGGTGGGAATGAGAGTGGGGAGAGACTGTTAGATATGTGTGTGGAGCAAGAGTTGGTGAAGAAATTAATTGATAAGTATACATGCATGACAGTGGCAAATGGAAGAGTGAAAGAAAAAGCATTAATGGATTATGTGTTGGTAGCAAAGTGCATGACTGGTAGAATGAAAGGTTTGCATGCATTGAGGGGTGTAGCTGCTGGGATGTCTGATCATTTTTTTTTTGGGTTGAAGCAAAAGTGGTAGTAGCAAAAGAGTGGGGAAATAGAGTTTGGGGATGTAAAAGAGAAATGGATAAGGTGGAAGAATCGAATTACCAGAGAAGAGACAGGAATATCAGGAAAGGTTGAAAGTGGCATATGACTGGGTGAAAGAAAGAGAAGTTGGGGATTAGAAAAAGAATGGGGGTTTATGAATGAATGTATTGTGGAATATGCAAGTGATGTGTGTGGAAAGAGGTTTGTTGAAGGTGGCATGAGGAGGAGCAGCTAGTGGTGGAATGAAGGGGTGAAAATGAAGGTGGAAGAGAAAAAGAGGGCTTTTGAGGAATGGCCGCAGTGTAACAGTAGGGAGAAGTATGAAAGATATAGGGAGAAAAATGTGAAAACCAAGCAGAAGGTAAAGGAAGAGAAGACATTGGCAGATATTAGGTGGGGACAGGATTTTTGAGGAGAATAAAAAGACGTTTTGGAAAAAAGTGAAAAGAGTAAGGATGGGTAGACCGAGGATGGAAGAGACAGTGAAGGATGTGAATGGGCAGATGTTAAGAGGGAACAATGCAAGGATAAGATGGGCAGAATATTTTGAGTGCTTTCAAAATGTTGAGGAAGACAGAGAGGCAGCAATAGTGGCAGTAGGGGGTGTTCAAGTGTCAGTAATGGGAGATGAAAATGAGAGAGTGATTACAAGAGAGGAGGTGAAAAAGGTATTGTATGAAGTGAAAGCGGGTAAAACACCTGGAATGGATAGTGTGAAAGGGTAGATGTTGAAAGAAGAGGGTGTGACTGCATTGGAATGGATAGTGAGAGTGTTTAATATATGCTTTATGTTGTCAGTGGTGCCAGTGAAATGGGTGATTGCTTGTATAGTGCCCCCATACAAAGGTAAGGGAGATGTGCAAGAATGCAGTAATTTTAGGGGTACAAGTTTGTTGAGTGTGGTAGGAAAAGTGCATGGTAGGATACTGCTTAATAGGATTAGGGATAAGACAGAAAATGTGATCGCGGAAGTGCAGAGTGTTTTCATGAGAGGTAGAGGTGCATAGATCAGATTTTTATAGTTAGGCAGTTATGTGAGAAATATTTAGCAAAAGGTAAGGATGTGTATTTTGAATTTTTGGATCTGGAGAAAGCGTATGATAGAGTTGATAGAGAGACAATGTGGAATGTTTTGAGGTTATATAAACTATTGCATGCAGTGAAGAGTTTGAATGGGGGCAGTAGAGCTTGTGTTACGGTAGGGAATGAAGTAAGTGAGTGGTTTCCAGTGAGTGTGGAACTGAGACAGGGATGTGTGATGTCACCATGGTTGTTCAATTTGTATATTGATGGAGTCGTAAGAGAGGTGAATGAGCGAGTGCGTGGTCGAGGTTTGAGAATGGTAGATGGGGATGATAACGAGTGGGAGCTGAATCAGTTGCTGTTTGCAGATGATACTGTGGTGGTGGCAGATTCCGAGGAGAAGCTGTGTAAGTTTGTGTCAGAATTTGGAATGGTGTGTAAGAGAAGGAAGTTGCGAGTGAATGTTGGAAAGAATAAGGTTATGAGGTGTACAAGAAATGAGGATGATGCTGGATTGAATGTTATGTTGAATAGAGAGACACTTGAGGATGTTGATCAGTTTAAATATTTAGGCTCGGTTATAGCTGCAAATGGTGGAGTGGAAACAGATGTATGTCACAGATTGAATGAAGGATGTAAACCGTTGGGTGCGTTGAAAGGAGTGATGAGGAATAGAGGGTTGGAAATGAATGTTAGGAAAGTTTTGCATAAGAAAGTGGTTGTGCCAATTGTAATGTATGTATCAGAGTTAGGAGTATGAAAGTAAGTGAGAGACGGAAACGAAATGTGTTTGAGATGAAATGGCTGTGGAGTATGATTGGTGTATCTCGGTTGGATAGGGTTAGGAATGAAGTGGTGAGAGCAAGAACTGGTGTGAGGAGAGAATTAGCAGCCAGAGTAGATATGAATATTCTGAGGTGGTTTGGCCATGTGGAAAGGATGGATGATGAAAGACTGCTGAAAGACGTGATGAATGCAAGAGTTGATGGGTTAGATGCAAGAGTGATGCCTAGGTTTGGGTGGATGGATGGAGTAAGGAGAGCCCTGTATGATAGGAGGATGGATGTGAAGGATGCAAGTGAGCGTGCTAGGAATAGGAATGAGTGCCGAGCGATTGTGACACAGCTATGATGGGCATCTGCTCTTACCACAGGGCTGCATCTTACATTAAGAGGTAGCCCTGTGGTAGGGTCAGTAAGAGAGTTGACAGATATGAAGCAACACAGGTTGTGGAAGTGCCGATAGGATGGGCTGTGGCCCTCCAGCAGTGCCATCAGAACGGT
>JAXCGZ010018439.1:0-15633 GCA_037179515.1 Halocaridina rubra | reverse complement strand
CAGCCAATGGATCAGGGGGCCATTGTATCTTTCAAGGTTTTCTACCTCCGAAGAATAATTGCTAAGGCTCTCAGGCCAATTGAAAAGGACAAGAACTTGACTCTCAAGAACTTCTGGAAGTCGTAGAATATTCTTCAAGCTGTGATGAATTTTACTGATGCTTGGGAGGAAGTGATGCAAACAAACTTGAATGGGGTATGGAATGAAGCATGCCCCTATTTTATGAATGACTTCCGAGGCTTTGAGGAGACAGTTGAGGCTGTAAACAAGAATGTAGTTGTCATGATTAAGGAGCTCAAGTTGGAGGTGCAGGCGGATGATGTAAAAGAGTTCCTGGAATTGTATGACAAGGAGTTATCTCCTGAGGACCTCATTCAACTGGGGAAGCAGGTGATTGAAGAGGAGGAAGAACTACCAAGCCCAGAGCCAAAGAGATTCACAACCAGGGAACTGGAAGAAACATTTGCCCTGGCAGAGGAATTGTTGACAAAGCTCGAAGCTCAGGACCCCAACGTTGCCAGGTACACTAAGGTCGAGAGACGGATCAATGACGCTCTGCAGTGTTACAAGGAAATATATGAGAAGAAGAGGGCATCCTTCCAGACTTACCTCGACCAATTCTTCGCGAAGGTAGAGCCCCCACCAAAAGATCCTGTACCCTCTACCTCTATAGACTCACCTGCCCCAGTATCTCCATTACCTGCTGTATGTTCTTTTGCATCTCCAGACTCTCACCTGACCGTCTCCTCAGCACCTGCATCCCCAGCTTCCACCTCCCAATAAGCCAGTCTCTCCCTCCCTTGCAACACCCCTTCAAGTTTGCAAGCTGACCACATGAGTAGTTTTTTTTTTTATGAGTGGCTAGTAGGGGATGATTTAATTGTTTCAAGGCTCGTGGTAATTTGCATAACATAAGAGTGCAAGGTAAAGCTGCTAGTTGTGATGAGGAAGTAGCCAAAATCTTTCCTAATGCTTTGGCTGATGTAATACGGGAGGGGGGCTACCGTGCCGACAGGTATTTAACGTGGATAAGCCTGGTTTATCCTGGAAGCATAAGCCTAATCGTACATATATTACAATGAGGAGATGACAGCACCAGGCCATAAAGTCAGCAAGGAGCGACTGACTTTGTTTTTGGGGGCTAACGCTGCTGGAGACTAAGCTGAAGCAAAATTTGGTTTATTAGGTAGAAAACCCAAGGGTACTCCAGGGCATCTGGAAGGGTCAACTGCCCATTATTTGGAAGTCAAAATGAAGGCTTGGATAACCTTTCAAATATTTCAGGACTGGTTCAGCAACCATTTTGTCCCTGAAGCGGAGAGGTACTGCGCTTCTTAGGGTCTCCCCTTTAAGGTGTTGCTAATCCCGGACAGTGCTCCTGGTCACCCTGCCCATTTGGCTGACTCTTATCCTAATGTAAAAGTAGTTTACCTACCACCTAATACCACTTCCCTGTTGCAGTCAATGGATCAGGGGGCCATTGTATCTTTCAAGGTTTTCTACCTCCGAAGAATAATTGCTAAGGCTCTCAGGCCAATTGAGAAGGACATGAACTTGACTCTCAAGAACTCCTGAAAGTCGTACAATATTCTTCATGCTGTGAAGAATATTGGTGATGCTTGGGAGGAAGTGATGCAAATGAACTCGAATGGAGTACGGACAGAAGAATGCCTCTAGTTTGTGAATGACTTCCGAGGCTTTGAGGAGACAGTTGAGGCTGTAAACAAGAACGTAGTTGTCATGATTAAGGAGCTCAAGTTGGAGGTGGAGGCTGATGATGTAAAAAACCTCCTGGAATCTCATAATGAGGAGTTATCTACTTAGGACCTAATTCAACTTAACCTTATTCTTTTCCTTCGTCTTGGTATTTTCTCGTGGCCGGGCCTTTATTGATGAGGGCAGTTTCTGCCTGTCCCGGTGTCACTCTCTTAAACACCTCGTCGAGCTCCACCTACTGTGAACTGAATGCCATCTTGGATGCCGTGACTCTCCTTGTTCGACGACGAGTGAATGGGGTAATAATTTGTGACTCCCAGTCGGCCCTACAAGCCCTATCCTCGCCAAGACCTATCTGTGGCCGTGCTGTGGGAGATATACTATGTCGCCTCGCGGCCGCTCGGGATGCTTCTCTTGTTGTGTCGTTTATATGGACTCCATCCCACATTGGACTGACTGGCAACGACACAGCGGATCGTCTTGCCAAGGCGGCCTGTATGCTGGATGGGCATGCTGTGGACGCCGAGCCCTCCCTTCGATGCCTACGTAACATCATCTACTCAGCTGGGTTTGCCATGACGGTCCAGCGCAGGGACACGGAGAGGGCCAACAGTGTGTCCATACAGCACCATGATCACTTTCTTCACAGTCGCTACAAGTATCGCAGACGCGGGTTAATGGTGCGGAAAAACAATGTAGTTAGTGCTCGGCTCAGAATGGGGTATCGGTCTTTATGGCAGGTCTCCCAGACTCTAGATATGCCACAGTACACCTCCTGTAAATTATGCGACCGTCCTAATGCTAACACTCTTGACCACTATTGTCTTCAGTGCCCCACAGTGAGAGATGTTTTACCACGAGGTCAGAACTTAATACAGATCTGCTCATTTTTACTTAATGATGACAACCTTGATGTTATTCTTGCTCGTTATCCTCACTTTGGTGGCCATTAATTATATTGAATTATACATATATTTTCTGTATGTTGCTGTACAATTCTGTTTGTGCATTCTGCGTTTCTCTTAGCTTTACTTTTGCATATAATGTACTCTGTGCTGCCATACTGTGAGTTGTGTGTTAGTATGCAGCAATGTTTTATCAATATGTACACCTCCCTGTAAACTATGTTCAATTCTTGGTTTTGTATCCATTTGAAGCATTATTTGTATGAACTCATGTAATGTCTGACGCCTTGGCGCAATAAATTAATAAAATAAAATAATAATAATACTCTCTTAAAAAAAATAAATAAATAATAATAATAATAATGTAGTCCCTGAAGCGGAGAGGTACTGTGCTTCTTAGGGTCTCCCCATAAAGGGGTTGCTAATCCTGGACAGTGCTCCTAGTCACCCTGCCAATTTGGATGACTCTCATCCTAATGTAAAGGTAGATTACCTACCACCTAATACCATTCCCCTGTTACAGCCAATGGATCAAGGGGCCATTGTATCTTTCAATGCCCTCTACCTCCTCAGAATAATTGCTAAGGCTCTCAGAGCGAATGAGAAGGTCAAGAACTTGACTCTCAAGGACTTCTGGAAGTCATACAATATTCTTCATGCTGTGAGGAATATTGCTGATGCTTCGGAGGAAGTGATGCAAACGAACTCAAATGAGGTATGGAAAGAAGCATGCCCCTATTTTGTGAATGACTTCCGAGGCTTTGAGGGGACACTTGAGGCTGTAACCAAGAGTGTAGTAGTCAAGATTAAGGAGCTCAAGTTGGCGGTGGAGGTTGATGATGTAAAAGAGCTCCTGGAATCTCATGACGAGGAGTTATCTACTGAGGACCTCATTCAACTGAATAAGCAGATGATTGAAGAGGATGGAGAACTACCAAGCCCAGAGCCAAAGAGATTCACAACTAGGGAAATGGAAGAAACATTTGCCCTGGCAGAGGAATTGTTGACAAAGCTCGAGGCTCAGGACCCCAACGTTGCCAGGTACACTGAGGTTGAAAGAGTGATCAAAGATGCCCTGCAGTGTTACAAGAAAACATATTAGAGGAAGCGGGCATCCTTCCAGACTCGCCTTGACCAATTCTTCGTGAAGGTAGAGCCCTCCCCAAAAGATCTTGTACCCTCTACCTCTATAGACTCACCTGCACCAGTATCTCCATCATCTGCTGTATGTTCTTTTGACTCTCCAGACTCACTTGCCCAAGTCTCCTAAGCACCTGCCCAGCTTCCACCTCCCAATAAGCCAGTCTCTCCCTCCCTTGCAACACCCCTTCCAGTGTGCAAGACGACCACATGAGTAAGATTTATTTTTTATGAGTGCCTAGTTGGGGTTAATTTAATTGTTTCAAGGCTCATGCTAATTTACATAACATAAGTGTGCAAGGTGAAGCTGCTAGTGGAGATGAGGAAGTAGCCAAAATATTTCCTATTGCTTTGGCTGAGATAATACGGGAGGGGGGCTACCGTGCCGAACAGGTATTTAACGTGGATGAGCCTGGTTTATCCTGGAAGCATAAGCCTAATCGTACATACATTACAAGGAGAAAAAGACAACACCAGACCATACAGTTAGCAAGGAGTGCCTGACTTTGCTTTTGGGGGCTAATGCTGCTGGAGTGTAAGCTGAAGCACAAGTTGATATATGGCAGAAAACCCAAGGGTACTCCGGGGCATTTGGAAGGGTCAATTGCCAGTCATCTGGAAGTAAAAAAGAAGGCTTCGATAACCCTTCAAATATATGACGACTGATTCAGCAACCATTTTGTCCCTGAAGCGGAAAGGTACTGTGCTTCCTAAGGTCTCCCCTATAAGGCGTTGCTAATCCTGGACAGTGCTCCTGGTCACTCTGCCCATTTGGATGACTTTCTTCCTGATGTAAAGGTACTTTACCTACCACCTAATACCACTTCCCTGTTGCAGTCAATGAATCAGGGTACCATTGCCACTTTCAAGGCCTTCTACCTCCGAAGAACAATCGCTAAGGCTCTCAGGCCAAATGAGAAGGACAAGAACTTGACCCTCAAGGACTTCTGGAATTCTTACAATATTCTTCATGCCGTGATGAATAATGCTGATGCTTGGGAAGAAGTGATGCATATGAACTTGAATGGGGTATGGAAAGAAGCATGCCCCTATTTTGTGAATGACTTCCGAGGCTTTGAGGAGACAGTTGAGGCTGTAAACAAGAACGTAGTTGTCATGATTAAGGAGCTCATGTTGGAGGTGGAGGGTGATGATGTAAAAGAGCTCCTGGAATCTCATGGCGAGGAGTTATCTCCTGAGGACCTCATTCAACTGGAGATGCAGATGATTGAAGAGGAGGAAGAACTACCAAGCCCAGAGGCAAAGAGATTCACAACTAGGGAATTGGAAGAAATATTTGCCCTGGCAGTGGAACTGTTGACAAAGCTCGAGGCTCAGGACCCCAACGTTGCCAGACGGGGTCAATGATGCCCTGCGGTGTTACAAGGAAATATATGAAGAGAAGAAGAGGGCATCCTTCCAGACTCGCCTCGACCAATTCTTCATGAAGGTAGAGCCCCCACCAAAAGATCCTGTACCCTTTACCTCTATAGACTCACTTGCCCCAGAATCTCCATCATCTGCTGTATGTTCTTTTGCTGTTCTTTTTATGAGTGTGACACCAGGATAGGAATGAAAAACTGCCCTCATCAATATAGGCCAGGGCACGAAGAAAACATTAAGATGAAGGAAAAGAAAAGGGTTACGGACAAGGCAGAGACGAGGTAATGATAAACAAAGGAAAAGGACAGCTTGATAGAATAGCTGAAGTACTGAGAACCTAGAGATATGGCAGGATTATACCTTGAGATGATGATGGATCCGCTTTTTGTAGGAAGACAGGTTATAAGAATTAGGAAATACAAAAGGAGAAAGAGTTCCAGTCTGCAGGTAGATGGGAAAAAGCAGTGGCTGTACTGACCAATCCCCGAGCTACAAATCTCCACACAGTACCTATGAGACGAGGTAGTTTGGAGAGTGTTACACGGCCTCGGCAATTGGGGAGGGATGAAATTTGCCAACTCATCAGAGCAGCGATGGAAGTAGTAGCCATAGGAAAGAGAAAGGGATGATACCTTATGGCAAAGAGAAAGAGAATCCAGATTAGAAGTAAAAGAAGGATCATTAATGAGTCTGACTGCCTTAGATTCTACCCTATCAAGGAGATAAGTATAAGAAGAAGCACTCCAGATGTGCGAGAAGCATTCTAAGCAGGGACGGATAAGATCTTTATAGATTTGAAGTAACTGTAAAGAGGAAAAGTAATGGCAAAAACGAAACAGAACCCCAAATATTTTGGGTGCAGATTTAGAAATTTGTATTATGTCACTCCTCCAAGACAAGGATATAAGGATTCCTAATATGTTGATAGAATTAAGAGGGTAAATTTCGTTAGTTTTGAAGACAATAGGGCTATCAGGAGGAGAAGAAGATAGATAGCCAGAAACTGTCTTAGAGGCACTAAATTTAACTAAATTTTGTGCGCTCACTCAGATACTCTATGCAAATCAGTGTTGAGAGTAAAAGAAAGAGTAATACTGCAATGTTCTGTAGTGTAATTTTATTATTGGTATAATTTATAGCATACAAGTAAAGGAAAGCAGTACTGTTAAGATTAGTTATACTATTTTTTTTATCACAGATTAAGAACTTAGTTTATTTTCTATTTTAGATGATTTGTTTTTAACATTGGTTGGGGGACATAGGTTTGAATTTAGGTCTTTTCTGACTTACATCGAAATCCGACTTAAGTCAGCTGTCAGGAATGGAACCCTGATGTTAAACGGGGACCCCCCCTGTAAAAACATCTTGACAATGGGTTTTTCTCTCACAACTGATTTTGATACTGGCAGTATTGAACAAACTGAAGCCAAGTTATCTCAGAGTTGCTACGTAGAAATGATATCATTATAGCAACTAATGCTTAGCATCACCCAAAGAATACTCAAAAAGATATGTAATTCTCATTACTGAGGACGTGAGATAAAAGCTAATAAAAATATATTTAATCACCTTAGCCATAATAACATTTTTTAAACAAAGCATTCAAAGTGACAGTGGAGAGGTTCAACAAAAAAAGTCCAAGTTTCTCAAAATTCACTAATATATAAGAATACGTACTCTAATCTTTCCAAACTCTGAAGGTGAACCTACGTTCTAGGCTAGAAATACCATTAAGACAAAGGATGATGGCAATTGCTCTCTTATCTATGGACTTTTAGGTAGCTTAAGAGTCCAATTTTAGCTTGGAAAGCTCTCCCAAATTCAGGACAGCAGAGAGGTTCAACTAAAAAAAAAAGTCCAGTCTCTCAAAATTCACTAATATATAAGAATAGGTACTCTAATCATTTCCAAACTCTAAAGGTGAACCTATGTTCTAGGCTAGAATTACTATCAAGACAAAGGATGATGGCAATTGCTCTGTTATCTATGGACTTTTAGGTAACTTAGGAGTCCAATTTTAGATTGAAAAGCTCTTTCAAATTCAGGACAGGAAGTACCAAATGGTAGAGTAGGCTATAGTTGTTATTGACTCTCTCTCCCATCTTCTCATTCCTCCAAACTCTGCTCATCTGTTAGCTTCAAAGGTTGATCCTCTTCCTTGATTGATGGTTTGCCATAGTTTCTATTTCTGGCACTGGATACTCAGTTGTTGATGTCATGGTAACGTTTCTAAATGTTAGTTTTAGGATATCTTTGTATCTCTCCTGATATCTGACTATATTACGCATACCAGATTGAGCTAATTCTTCATTTAAATTACTAGACCACTCAATTATAGCTATTTCATGATTAAGGTTTCAATGCTTGTTGTATTTGCTTCACTCAACACGCTGATATTCTTTTATCTCAAAGACAACTTTGGTGGATCTCTTCAAGTACTTTCAGATGTCATTGATATGTCGTTCAAATCTCTGATGCATATAGAAACGCCGAGATTATCAAGGTTCTATAAATAAACATTTTGTTGTCTTTTCGGATGTCATGATCATGAAAATTGGAGACATTCAAAAGTAGTGCTGCTGCATTTAATGCAGTGTTGGGTTCTCATCACTGAGGTCAGCACTGGAGGACATAAGCGTTCAAAGCTATTGCGAGTGGTCTACAATTTCTAGGGTTGTGTCGCCAAGCTAATTTGAGGGCATTATCAGATTTACCTCAATTGGTGACAACTGGGAATGATTAGAGTCTTCTTGGAGTTAATGGCGAATTCATATTTTGTTTATACATGGCTGAAGGCAGTTAGGACTGTTGAAAAGGGTTTCCTGATAGAGCAAAAACAGTTTTCATCTGCATATTGGAACTATAGGATGGACCTTAAAGAGGTCTTATATTTAGACTTGAAAGGGGCAAGATTGAAAAGTTGACAATTTTAATTCCTGGGGATAAGTTGTCTTTGATAATGTAGATGTATATCACACTGAAGGTGGTGAACGGGGTTGGGGCAATTATGTGTCCTCGTTTTACTATTGATCTAATCTGAAATGGCTCAATACTGCTATAAATAAGCAGCAGTTTCATGATTTGAATGTACTTTTCATGACAACCATAATTAAACAGGACCTCGCATTAAGAATTCTTTTGATAGTGAGTCAAAGGCTTTAGTAAGGTTAATGAATACTATGTACTAAAACTGAAGTTGTTCACAGCATTTTCCTTGCAGCTGACATATTGCGAATAACATGGTCTAAAGCCAGCTTGCATCTCTAGAAGGATCCTCTCATCCAGTGGTTTGACCCAGTTGTTCATGATTGAGGTGAGGATATTGCATGCAATTGTTGACAATGAAATTTCACAACAGCTTCCACATTCAGACTGATCATCTTTCCTTTTGTAGATGGTAGTTTCTAAAGTCTACTGAGACATCTATATTTATCCATATTGTGATGAGGAGCAGATGCAGTCGATAATGTAGTGCTGGTATTCCTCTGTGTTTTATAAGTTTTTGATGGCTTCCTTTACTTCATCTTTTTTTTGTATTTTGTCTTGGGAGTCATCTACAGTATTTTGGCATGTTGTTGATAACATTCATGTCAAATGTAAAATTTTGGCTTAAAAGTTTTTAAAGTGCTCTCTCCATTTAGAAATAAAGTCAGCATTGCTCGTGAGGATGGTTAAACTATCTTCTCTTTTGAGAAGGGTGATCGCAAGCAAATAGTCCATAAATGGCTTTAGTAGAACTGAAAAAGCATCGAGTGTCATTGGTTAGCTGCTGAATTGCAGTAAATTTTTTCCTCAACTATTAATTTATCAGGCTTCTGGTGATCTACTAGACTGCTGCCTTGCAGTTCTGATAACATTCCCTCTTGGTAGCTTATTATGTCTTTTGTAAAGAGGAATGCATTTCTCTTTACATCAATCACCTGTTGGAACTCTTATCATTATAGTCAGACCATTCCTGATCCAATTGTTTCCTTGCAGGATGTGATGATAGTATTCTTCAATCGATTCCAGTCTTCCTTTATGAGTTGTGGAACACCTTGCTGGAATTGTTCTTGAAAATTCTGTTGATATATCTGTACATGGTTGGTGTGTTACTGGAGGTCAACACTGAACTCCTTGAAAATATTTCGAAATTTGATGTTTCATTCTTGTCAAATCTTCATTCTCATAATGGAGGTGATGAGGCAATGGTCTGCCCAGCACTACTCATCTCCAGTAACACCCTTGTTTATCAGTACATCCTGTTGGTCTCTGGACCATACAATAATTTACTCATTCAGGTGCCAGTGTTTTTAGAAAGTGGTTGCTGCCTGGAGACTATGTGCTTGATGATCTGGCGAATGTGTTCAGCGCATTAGGTGAAAAGGAGTGTTCCACTAGTGTTGACCTTGTCACCTCCTAACGTCCTGATTACTCCAGTTCAGAGAAGAACTGAAGTCTCCAGACAGAATGATCTTGTTATTTTTGGCAAAAGACAACAGGACAACATCAAGCTGGGAGTAGAATCTCCCCTTTACTTCATCTTCAGCATCCAGAGTTAGAGCATAGGTGCTCAGGATAGTTATATATTGATTCTTGACAACCTGAAATTGCAGTGCCATGAGATGTTAACTGATTTTGAAGTGGTCTGTTTCGAACAGCAAAAACGACTCAATGGATAATCAGTTGTTCAGGATCAAGTCCTCTCCAGAAGTTGTACTGTCCCTGCTCCTCCCTTTGTTACCCCTCTCCAGCTCTGCAGGTATCACTCAAGAGATGCAATTGTCATAGCTGAATTTTTGGAGTTCTCAAGCAACAAAGATGGTTTTTCTCGCTGGTGGGTCAAAGTTTGGGCTGTCTATCATTATTTGTACATTTCAAGTTATAATTTTCACGATTTCACTTCTTGACATTTTTAACTGCATATTTGTGAACCTCTAGATGAAGCTTTCCAGACAGAAAGGGAAGAAGCAGACTATACTTAGGGCACCTCTTTTAGCCTCCTCCCAGTTTTGGGTGCACAAAGAGGGTCTTAAATAGGGCTGCTATGTCATGAATGCTGCTTCCAAACAAGTTTCCTGCTTCTCTCCAAAAGTTGAGCGATGGAATCAATAATTTACTGCTTCTAAGCTGGTTCCTGACAAGGAGCTTCATTCTATCAAACTAACTATACCCATCACTCTTTGCCAAGTGCTAAAAGACTTTCCCTCTTTGTTGACTCACAAAGCAAAGATGCTAGTGAGTCTATAACATGTACTTATGAAGTACAATACTCCAAAACGCACTTAATACTTCCCAAATCAATCAGATGATTCCAATGGCAAGGAAACCAAGACTAACTGAAATTCATGGCTCTGTTTCAGCTTTTATCCACCTTCTCAGCCATATACCTTTAAATACGTAGTATTTCACAAATTAAGAGTGACTTCGTCCGTCTGGTCCACCACTTAGGACTTGAAGGTTGGATTATTCATAGTCTGTACCTCCATCCTTGAGATTGCCTCCAAGCGTGACCCTGTGTGACAGAGTGTTTCGCTCAAAGTAACCATAGGCTGTTAGATGCCTTATTAATTAATTTAGTAACTTAACTGTTATTTTCTAACTAAAAAAATTAATTCCCACTTCTTGACTTTTGCAAATTATGATTATTTGCAATTTGTATTTTAGCTTATAGCTAATTTTAAATATACCTTATTTACTCTTCTTGTACGTGTAGAAGTATAGCCCCGATATAAAGGCTGCTCCTATTTTTCGTCTGCTACGAGCCAAAAACATTCTGGAGATTGTTTACCAGTAACCTAACTTTTTATTATTATTCTCGTTTTATTTTATTTGCTTCCACTTGTTGCACCTAAAAATACTGTCTCTCCCTTGCATCTCTGCTATAAATGCCTGCCAGGGACCACCACTAAAATAGTCCTTAAAATGATATCAGAGCCAGTTACTGCTCTAGAAATGTATCCTACAGATGAACTCACCAGGAGGGACAATAAGACGCCCTCCTTTTGGTGCAATCTTCCAAGAGGCAACATCTCGCCTGAGCAGTCAAAGTTTATTTCAAACCTTATTTACGTGGCATCTTCACAGGAATTCATCTAGCACAACAAGGTGAGGGATAGTGTATGGTAAAGCTCGTGGGTCAATCAAATTGGTTTATTTTCGAGAATTAGTTACATTCATTACTGGCTAAATCTTACGGATTTTTATTCTCAGATTCCATTCCCCTACACACGAAATTTTGTAGATTACCAAACTGGAATCTCACATGCCAAAGTTAATTCCTTAACCTGTAAATTACAGCTGATTTATATTGCTAAGAAGTTTCTTTTCATTGAATGTGATAAACGAAAATCTCATCCTCTGAAGACTGGTTATGAGCCCGTAAAAATCTATCTCTTTTCCTAATAAATTCTAATTTCATTTCACCCCTTTCTATCATCGTAAATAAAGTGTTTTACGTCAAAAACTCGTCAATAAAGCTATTTGCTATACAAATTGCAAATAATTAAAAGGTAGTTTTACCCTGTTGGCTTTGCAAATATTTCCTGTTAACCACAATTCCATGAATGCATACTATATTTATCTTGCTAATTCTTCATATGTTGGGGATAAAGAGTTTTGAGTTATAAGTTGCAAATACCTCAAAAGGTGGTTTTGCACCCTTTTTTTTTCATTGCAAACAGTTCTTGATAACCAAAAGTGAATGAATACTGTATTTATCTCGTAGATTCTTCCTTTATCCTAAATAGAGTGTTTTACCATATTAATTGTTAATCAGTAATAAGCATTGCAACTTTTGTGGTTACACACAATTTAAGGAATACATACAGTACTGTATTTGTCTTGCTTATTCTTCATTTATTGTGAATATATTGTTTCCTTTAAAACCAGTAAAGAATTAATGGTTTTGTATGCTATTATGGTAGCATAAATATTTCTGGTTAGCTGTGAATAACCAATATATTTTCATCCAGTAAAATGACATTGGAAACTCATTATAGGTGTGCTCATGCTTTCAGTTTCCCATTATAAACAGTGTGTCATTTCTGTTTCTGAAATTGCAGTGTCTTGTATTCTACTCTGCCGGTGTGACAGAGGTAATCGTCGAGTTGAGGCCAAAGTCTTGGCATACGTCCGTGGTGCCGGGAAACGAAATCGTGCTCACCACCTCCGGGATTCGAGGCAGCATTTCATAAAATTTAATTTGAGAAATTTAATTCAATTCTTTTAATGTCATTGCATTTCCAAAATTAAAAGAAAGTTGAATTCTGAGTTTCATTTAACCGACTAATGGTAATAGAGATGGGGTGTTCAAGTACAAATATCTGTCCTGTCTGTTGTGAGCTCTTAACCGAGCTCGGTACTTTGAGTCCCCTTAGTAAAACAGAATCTTAGCAACACTCTACCATCCTAAACCCCAACAAGATTGGCGCCCGAACTGGGACCCGAACAGACAGACTGATTTGATAAATTTATTTTTATTTTGCTTTTTAAGATTGCACATGAAACCCGATTACCATTGGCTCGATTATTGAAATGAATGAATCTTAGGCTGCACACGAAAATTTTCGCGCTAGAAACGTTGCGGATAAGAAATTTTTCTTTATTTTCAATATTGATTATGGTAACTAATATTTTCTTGTTTCCCATGTGGTAAACAATATTTCAGGAAATCTACATGAGATTATGTGGTAACAGACTTTAGAAATTTTGCATGACGAGAAGACGTGTTATTTAAAATTTCATTTATTTGCGTGATAAGATTGAGTTTTAAAGCATTCGTGTATTATATATCCGTTAAAGGGTGATACTTGTTAGGAATTGTTTATATTTCCTTGGGATTTAGGAATTGGGAGAAAGCATATTAAGTATTTTTGCTTATAATTGTGTTTTATATTCAAGCATTGACTGCTCATAGATTGGAAGATAAATTTTGGTGTCATTTATCGAGCCTAGGCTAAGCCTTTCATGTGTCTGAGTTGTCACTTGAAAATAAATTTTCTCATTACTAGTAGAAATGTGTAATCTGGCTACCTAGTGAGCTGTTAGCTTATCGATGGTGTATTTTGCATAGGATCTGTGCCCTTTTGGCAACACTCCAGAATTTTACTTACGACATTTTATTTGTGGGTACTGCCATATATGCGCTCATACGCAGGCACGACCGCTATACTGTACTTGTTCGTATTACTTACATTTTATTTGTGGGTACTGCCATATACGCGCTCATACGCAGGCACGACCGCTATACTGTACTTGTTCGTATTACTTACGACATTTTATTTGTGGGTACTGCCATATACGCGCTCATACGCTGGCACGACCGCTATACTGTACTTATTTGTACTCTCAGGCACTGGGTGCTAGTCGGTAAAATTCGTTGTTGCTCATTCCTTTCATTTGCACCATAACCGCAGGTACTGCCACGTATTGCTGTTAAGCAGGCACGACTGCCATTCTGTATTACCAGTGTTTCATGCACTGTTTTGCAACATTTTGCTGCTGTTGCACTTGATTGTATTTTGAGTCACTTTTATGGTGAGGTTTTGAGATCACTTTTACGTTTAAGTTTGAACTGTGGTGTTGAATTTTTTTCCTCTCCTTGGTGTTGTGTGGTTCTATAATTTTTTTTCTACTACTGTATTGTAAAGATTTGTTTTTTTGTGTGGTTGTTTTGGCACTTCGTTATTGACTGTTTTGGAAACCACCATGGAAACCAGGCAGTCACAGGAAACAAACATGGAAACCATCAAAACATTCGATGAGGAGCGTTACCTAGATATACTGATTGCTAGGGGTGAGAGATACGGTTTTTCCCCAAGACAGAAGCTCTTCGAATGGGCTCATGAGAAGATGGTTGAACGCCGAGATATGCTGGAGAAGAGAGCAAGTGATGAGGCACAAGCACAACGTGATGAGGCACAAGCACAACTTGATGAGGCACAAGCACAACGTGATCATGAGCTTGCGCTTGCTCGGCTTCGAGCGGGAATCTCAGACAGTAGTCCTTTATCCGGAAATAGAGATTACAGGAGCGGGAAGCACAAGAGCCCCTCGCAGAACTTCAATCGTCCAGCTCATCCTCCTCACACTCCTAAGCCTTATTACGGCCATGCACCCACACTCAAGAAGGATGACCCGGTAAGACCTAAGCCTCAGCAGTTAAGAGGCAAAGGCCATTACTCTGCTCCACCTTCCCAGGGTTTTCAGCCAAACTCTAAGAGCCACCACGCTCCCTCACACAGCGGCGGCCCACATAGCCATCTGGCCACTCACTCAGCCCATGTTGTGGAAACAGGGCCAGAAAGGGCCAATGAGGATAATGCCGAGGAACCACCACACAAACTTGCCAATGTGGAATTCATCGAACATGATGATCTGGAAATGATCCCAAAATGCCTAGAAACCATAAATGGTGTGGAAGCTGAGATAGCCCTTGACACAGGGGTCAATGGCATACTTGTTGACGAGAGAATCGTCAGGGATGAAGATTTTACCAGCAAAGTCGTTCGGGTGCGGGTTACTGAAGGAACACCTCAAATACGACGCTGCTGTGTCATTAACCTGGATTGCAAATACTACAAGGGAAAAGCCCCAGCTGTGGCAATGATTGGGCTTATGTACCCTGTCTTGATGGGTCGTGCACTGAACCTAGTTCCTACTTTCCAGGCCGACCCCTACCATAAGGACGTTTCTTGTTATAACTTCCCTCGGGGGAAGTCACATGAAGCCATTTCAGCAGCAACTCCTGGCCTCGATGCCAAGAATTTGGACGATTCTCCGACTGACTCCGTTGAGTCTGCCGCAGTTAGTAAACGCAATGTGGAACACGGAGAGTTTACCCCTCCTTTACCAGATGATGCACCTCTAGAGCCATTGAAGTCCCGTCCAGACTTTGCCAAATTGCAGCAAGAGTGCCCCAGCCTCAAACGCTGGATGCAGCAGGCCACGGAGGGAAGGACCTTCACGGTGAGAGGAGGAGGCCAGATCACTTACGCCCTTGAAGATGGAGTACTTCGTAGGCATGTGACTAAAGATGGCCACACCTTTAAACAGTTGGTGGTGCCCGCTTCGTTGCGCCGCCAGGCTATGTATGTGGCTCACCATTTACCTCTGAGTGGACACAGAGGCAAAGCAAAAACTCGGCACGTCCTTCAGAAGGCTTTTGCATGGCCAAACATGTACGCCGAGGTAGACAGATATGTAGGCGCCTGCCCTGTCTGTCAATCCACCTCAACGGCACTGGTACCGAAAGTTCCACTGGGGATAACTAAGCTCTCAATGGAGCCATTTTCAAGGTCGCTATTGACATATTAGGTCGGATTAATCCAGCTTCGTCCACGGGGAAACAGTTCCTCCTGGTATATGTCGACCTGGCAACAAGGTACCCAGATGCAGTGCCACTGTCTTCTATCACAACTGAAGCAGTCGCTCATGCCCTACTTGAAATCTGCTCCAGGGTTGGCTTTCCTGAGCAGGTCACTTCTGACAATGGAAGTCATTATACATG
>JAXCGZ010018438.1:0-15687 GCA_037179515.1 Halocaridina rubra | reverse complement strand
CATGCATGTATGTGTATGTATATATCTGTGTGTGTGTGTATATATATATATATATATATATATATATATATATATATATATATATATATATATATGTGTGTGTGTGTGTGTGTGTGTGTGTGTGTGTGTGTGTGTGTGTGTGTGTGTGTGTGTGTGTGTGAATGTGATTACCTAATTGTGATTACCTAATTGTGTTTACGGGAAAGAGCCCAAAGCTCTTATCTTCCCGTCTCCTGATCGGTTCCATTTTCTACTTAGTGATACTTATCATACCTGTCCTTAAAACTATGGATTGAGATAGCATTAACTACCTCCTCGCTTAGCCAATTCCAATTATCAACTACTCTTACACTGAAAAAGTATTTCCTTACATCCTGCAAAGAAGTTTTCTTACGAAGCTTCAAACTATGACCTCTAGTTCTAGAGCCAGCCATATCAAAATATCGATCCCTATCCACTCTATCATAACCATGAAGGAATTTAAAGACTCTCACCATATCCCCCCTCAATCTTCTAGCTTCGAGTGATGGTAAGTCTAATTCCCTCAGCCTCTCATCATAACTGAGATTGCGTATTTCTGGCACCAGTTTCGTGGCATGTCTTTGAACTTTTTCAAGCTTAGCTATGTGCTTTTTCAAGTGCGGATTCCAAAAGGGGGCTGCATATTCGAGTTTTGGCCTCACATAGGTTACATAAATATTTCTGAACATTTCCTTGTCCATGTGCCTGAAGGCTACCCTTACATTTGATAAGAATGCATATGCTGCCCTTACTATGCCATTTATATGTATTTCTGGAGACAAATCTGCCAGTATGTTTACTCCTATATCTCTCTCATTTTCTGTCTCTTGAAGTTGTACTCCAGCCACCGAGTAGTCAAGCTTGGGCCTTCTTGCACTTGTACCCATTCTCATTACCTTACATTTTGAAGTATTGAATTTCATTAGCCACTTTTCTGACCACTCATGCAGATTATTTAGATCCTCCTGAAGTTCTCTACCATTGTTCTCGTTTTTTACTTTCTTCACAATCTTTGCATCATCTGCAAACATATTCATGAATGAATTTACACACTCTGGTAGGTCATTTACATATACAAGGAACAAAAGTGGCCCTAAAACTGAACCCTGTGGAACTCCACTACTAACTCTTCTCCATTCAGACACTGAGTGTCTTACTCTAACCCTCTGTTCCCTTCCTTCTAAGTAAGTTTTTATCCATTCCAAAACATTTCCACCTATTCTAGCCATTGATTGCAGCTTCCTAATAAGTCTCCCATGTGGAACAGTGTCAAACGCTTTCTGGAAGTCTAGGAATATGCAATCTGCCCAGCCCTCTCTTTCCTGTAAGATTTGGCTTACCTCATCATAAAATTCTAATCAGTTTGTTACTGTTTATCTACCTTCTCTGAAGCCATGTTGCCTCACTGACAAAAAGTTGAAGGATTCCAAGTGAAGAGAGATATGTTTCCTTAGTAGTTTCTCCATAACTTTGCAAACTATGCTGGTCAAGGAAACAGGTCTATAGTTCAGAGCCGTATCCCTCCTTCCCTTTTTGAAGATAGGTATCACATTTGCTTGTTTCCAGCATCTTGGAATCGCCCCTGACTCCAGTGACTCCTTAAATATGATACTTAGTGCCACTGATATTGTGTTTGCGCATTTTTTAAGCACATGAGGGGATATGTCATCGGGACCTGTAGCTTTATGAACATCTAAATCCATCAGCGCTTTGCATACCTCTGCGGCTGTAAGGTTGATGTTCTCTAATACCGGCCCTTGAGCTTCTATGACTGCAATCTGAGGGGGTGGGGTATTTTCTACTGTAAATACTGACTGAAACTCCTTGTTCAATTCTTTGCAGATCTCTTCATCCGTCTCAGTGATGCTTCCATCCGCTCTCTTTAGCCTTAAAATCTGTTCTTTTACCTTCAGTTTTCCTCTGATAAAGCTGTGGAAAAGCTTGGGATTTTCCTTAGCCTTCCTGGTGATGTCCCTCTCATAATCTCTCTCTGCCTCTCTCCTTTTACTTAGGTAGTCATTTCTTGCTCTTTTGTAGGTTTGTCAGGCATTTATGTTTTTTCTCCTCCTATACCTTTTCCAGCATTTGTCTCTCCACTCCTTAGCTCTTTTACACCCATTATTGAACCATTTCTCTCTGGCATGAATTACACCTACTTTGGTGACAGGTATTCAGCAATCTACTATCTTCCCATATTTCTCACAAAAGATGTCATACATTTCTTGTACAGATTTGTTGTAAAATAAGGTTCTCCAGTCAATAACTGCAAAAAGCTCATTCATTTTGATGTAATCTCCTTTCGGATAGTTCCTCCTCATGTCCTCAGTGCCTCTACTCTCAGGAAGAATATCTTCAATGATATACTCCATCAACAACACACAGTGGTCACTCTTTCCAATTGGTGGTTCATACTCATTTTTTTCAATATCCAACACATTATCTGTGAACACTAGATCAAGTAGTGATGGCTCATCCCCACCCCTGGTCCTTGTTGGTTCCATTACATGTTGGTGTAGGAAATTCCCTTGTGTGTGATTACCTAATTGTAATTACCTAATTGTGTTTACGGGAAAGAGCCCAAAGCTCGTATCTTCCCGTCTCCTGATCGGTTCCATTTTATACTTAGTGATACTTATCATACTTGTCCTTAAAACTATGGATTGAGATAGCATTAACTACCTCCTCGCTTAGCCAATTCCAATTATCAACTACTCTTACACTGAAAAAGTATTTCCTTACATCCTGCAAAGAAGTTTTTGTATGCTTGTTTGAAAGTATGCATGTGTGTACGTATGTATGTCCATATGTACATATCTATATACAGTATATAATAATAATAATAATAATAATAATAATACTTTATTTCCACTTCAATACAATGGGTATTCGTCAGCCAGGGTAAGCCCCAACCCCCCACTGTGGTGTCCACCCACAGCAGTTCCTGCCAGTAAACAGCTTAAACTCTCGGTCTTGGACGGGAACCGATCTTTCGACCTCATGAATGCGAAGCCAGCGCGTTACCACTGTACTAGCTAAAATTAGCTCTAATCAATTATGTTCAAAGGGACTTCATGTCTACATATGTCCCGTCACTAACACAAGTACAAAAAAATCATAAAACTGACAAGGACTGAGTAGCGTATAATTGTATGAAAATTTCTAAGAAAAAAATTGTCCAACTGAGTTACATCACTTAGATACTTTGACGTATATTCAGATGAGCTGTAAAAAAATATAATTAAGAAATGGAGTCTATGTTTTATACTGCACTTTAGTATGCATTAGTATGCGATATCCCCTAATTGCTCTATATTTGAGTTTCATGAAGCTCTCTCTCTCTCTCTCTCTCTCTCTCTCTCTCTCTCTCTCTCTCTCTCTCTCTCTCTCTCTCTCTCTCTCTCTCTCTCTCTCGCCCACTTGTGTATTCAAAAAGAGTACAGAGTCCGTTCTGTCTTTATATCATGGAGTCATAATCAATTCCAAGTTCATACAACTTGTCTTGCACGTCCCGGAGTTCCGTATGGAAGCAACTTATAACCTAGTTTTGACCTTCCCTTGTCAACAGCTTCTCCGAATGGTTCCTGAACTGTTAGAGCAGGTCTAGGAGACCGGCTTTGATATTTATGACAACATTATTTGAAGTCAGCATTTTTTTTAATTGGATGTACTGTAATATTTATTTAAGATTGCCTTTTTTTTCTATTTGATACATAGGTTGATAAGTATGAGCGTCAGGGGAATCTTTTCAGTTATACCTTTCATCATATAAAAATCTTTCATTACATTATATCCTCGTATCCTTCTATTCCTTTTTTTTTCATATCCCTCTCTCGTCATAGTTAACAACACTCATACCCTACTAAAAAATATTTGTAACAAATTTTGATACAAAATCGAAGACACTCTCAGAGGGAAGAATTTCCTCCTTCTACCAACGACCCTAACGGCCTGCCTCTGACAATTCCCGAAGTTCAAAGTTCATTTTCTATTTACTCTGTTTATGGCTCTTCAACCTCGAATAGGCACACGTCCTTGTCTCTACTTACAAATTACTGGCTGCGTATAATTGTATATGACTTATTTTTTGTATTAAGATATAACTGAGTTATATTATTTTTATCAAAGTGCTAGTAAATTACATAGAAAATTCCTTCTCCATATGAAATAGTGGCCTACAGACTAAGCAGATATTATTTGGAGTGATTTTTCAGACTTTAATTCCCAGTTGGTATAAACTGCTACTTTCACTCATTGTTTGTGTGCTCAGATGCAGATAGGATTTAATTTAGATTAGAATATAATATTTATTTATAAACGACCAATGCACTTTGAGATTACTGAATCTGAGATTACCATTGCAAGGGATTGCTTTTAATAGAAAAAAAAACATTCTCATTTACATGTTCTAGCATCACTGAATCAGTTGTGAATGTGAGACAAAAAAAAAAAACTAGTAAATTAATATCGCGCGGCCATCTTATTTCAGAGAGAAATGTAAACCTGTTTACAAAATTAGTGTTATAAAACAACCAGATTATATTCATGATTTGGACGGATCTGTTTGTTGTCTATTGTTTTGTTAGTCATGTTGTGAACGAGTACTCAGACCTCATGCATATGTAAATGAGGATTTTAGATTGATTGGCTTTGCCGACTGGCTAGTATTTTCTTGCATATGAGCAATGGGTAGTAATTGTACTTGATTGTTTTCCTATCCACCCTTTGGTAGTTCATGGGCTATACACAAATAGTTCCCACCGAGGAGGTCTTGAGTTTAACTCGTCTGGTTGGTTTCTATGGATTCCTCTCTCCAGTGGCATTTGGGTATCAAGAGGAGAGGGAAGCGGCTTCCCTAGCTCTGTAGTCCTAGATACAGCAGGCTCATAGAGTAACCTTTTAAATGTTTGGGGTCAAAAGTGAAATTGTCTCTTCATGATACGGACAACAGCTACCTCCCCATATTATGTAAAAAAAAAAAAATAATATATATATATATATATATATATATATATATATATATATATATATATATATATATATATATATATATATATATATATAAAGAGGGCTATAAAAAGTTATTTTGTTGTTAACAAAGTAAAGGGCTTCGTACCTTTATACTACCTTAGTTTTTTTTTTTTATTGTACTATATCATTAAGAATTCTTTTAATTTCTTGGGTCCTGTAAACTCATGTAATAAATACTGAATATGAAAAATGAGTACTTCACCATGGAAGGGGCATATTTGTCCCTATCAAAGCCCAAGCTCTCGAAGGCTCTGTTCCACCATTTATCATATATCTGAGGGCGTACTCATTGAGGGACGCCATTACTATTTCCTTCTTACGTCATCTTGCAAAAACGAAACATATGAATACCTATTTGCACACCAGAAAAATTCCCTAGTTTTATAAGTGACATAGGATTTCGTGATACTAAATACCCTTGGTAAAAAAAAAAAAAAAAAAAAAAAGATATCCATTTTTCTCTAGCTCTGCTTAACCCCACATCAGGTTTACATCGAAAAAAAATATATTTTATCTATATAGATATCTCAAGGATACCGCCGTTTTTATTTAATCAAAAAATAAATTATACCCCTGGGTGAACTTGCAAGGCAATCTTTGCTTGCCCTCCTTGACTTTGATGCTAATAATCTCGTCTTTTAGATTAGCAAAAGATAGCAACAAATAAAAGTAGAAAACGAAAGAAAGAAGTTAGAAATAGTATAGAGGTTTTTACTCCAGCATTTATATACTTCATGGAGACTGTATGTGCATGATTGTTTTTATTTCAGAGGAATATGTAATTTGCTTTTCCTTGTTGCGATTCATCTTTTTATTATTATTATTATTATTATTATTATTATTATTATTATTATTATTATTATTATTATTATTATTATTATTATTATTATTATTATTTTTATTATTATTATTATTATTATTATTATTATTATTATTATTATTATTATTATTATTATTATTATTATTACTATCAGCATTTTTATTATTACCATTGCAATTACTGTTATCAGCAGTATTATTCTTTTTTTTTTAAATGGCGTGACTGTGGCTCGTGTAACAACAGTCGCGGGAAAAGAAATGAAGGAATTATCTAAATATTTCTTGAAGGAATTAAATCATACAGAATAACATTTCTATTCACCTATATGCAAGAACCCTGTCCACCATGTAAGGGAGGGGAAGAGTCAAGGCATACATCCATTCAGTATTTTGGCTGAAATTTTTCCCACACTAACCTCCAGATTTCTTTGACTCTTCGCGGGAAGCTCATAAAAAGGAGGGATTCTCAGTCCCCTTGTACCGACCCATTAAGCAGACTTTTATGACAGGCAAGGAACACAGTGGAGTATTCTCGTCCCTCACCCTAGTAATGAGGATTCACAGTTTCCTTGCACAGCTTATTTAACTGACTTTTACGACAGGCAGGGAACACTCATGGGAAAGAAAAATGATATTACAGATTAAGAATAATTTACAGTACCATAAATTATACTAAGGCATTTTATAGCATAATATACATTAACTTTTACTTCAGCTCTTATCAGCAATATGAATCTCTTGAACGCAATAGATGAATAATTCTTCTAGCATTGCCATCGACTGCAGCCTGCAATTGTAGTTGCATGACCAGCAAACCCTTATTTGTATTAGCGACAGAGATAAATAAATATAATTCTTATTTAAAAACATGAACGCAGATAAATGGAAAAAATTAAAACATGAATGTATTTATTTATTTATTTATTTATTTATTTAGTTAGTTAGTTATTTATTTATTAATATGGATAACAATTTGATGCATACAGTGACCTGGGAGAAATGAATCTTTTTCGCTTTCATAACTGCTAGTAAAAATGTATTATTGTATATCCATCTAACTCCGGAGAGAGAGAGAGAGAGAGAGAGAGAGAGAGAGAGAGAGAGAGAGAGAGAGAGAGAGAGAGAGAGAGAGAGAGAGAGAGAGAGAGAAATTTATTCTTTAGTCTCCGTGGCAAAATGGTAGCGTCTGCGACTCTGAGGCGGCAGGTCGAGGGTTGGCTCCCCGTCACGGACTGAGGTTAGTAAGGGCATACACTCAGGGTAACGATTACATCTGCCAAAACAAGTCCTTCGTAAGAAGGCAACCGTCCTAGCCCTTAGTAGAAAAGGGAGTTCGTTACGTCAATCCGAATCCAGTGTTCTAACAATGTTAATGTAACGCGAAAAGTATGTTTTTAACACTAATGAGCAACGCTTAATTACTGTCAAGATGAAGAACAGAGACAAATATAAATAGCGTTCTTACTAAATCCCTTCCTTTTTTTGACAAAAAAAAAGAAAAAAAAAAGAGTATTACATACATCTGTAATGTAGCTACATCGGAATTCAGCTAATGCATTTATATTATCAAATGAAACGGGGGAAAAACAAGAGAAAATATTAATGGTCCCATAAAGTTAACCAAGGAGCTCACGATACATATTTCTCAGTTATTCTTCTCGAGCACACGCCTCTCCGCTCCGTCCTTCATAGAGGATTGCTATAAACTGAATGTCAAGGTGGATGACTTTTTTTCTCCAACTAACTTCTTCCATTACATTTTATTGAATCGACTTCTTGATTATTTCTATATACAGTTACTTCTTTAGAGCTTGTATGTCATTCATTCGGTGTCTTAAGGGCTATTGTTATTATTATTATTATCATTATTATTATCATTATTATTGTTATTATTATTATTATTATTATTATTATTATTATTATTATTATTATTATTATTATTATTATTATTATTATTATTATTATTATTATTATTATTATTATTATTATTATTATTATTATCATTATTATTATTATTATTAATTTAGTAGTAGTAGTAGTAATAGTAGTAGTGGTAGAGAGAATGTAGTTCTTGAAAGTAGTATTATTGAAAAATAAGGTATTATTAGCAGCCTATCAGCAAGATTTATACATATATATATATATATATATATATATATATATATATATATATATATATATATATATATATATATATATATATATATATATATATATATATATATATATATATATGTGTGTGTGTGTGTGTGTGTGTGTATGTGTGTGTGATTACCTAATTGTGATTACCTAATTGTGTTTACGGGAAAGAGCCCAAAGCTCGTATCTTCCCGTCTCCTGATCGGTTCCATTTTTAGACTTAGTGATACTTATCATACCTGTCCTTAAAACTATGGATTGAGGTAGCATTAACTACCTCCTCGCTTAGCGAATTCCAATTATCAACTACTCTTACACTGAAAAAGTATTTCCTTACATCCTGCAAACAAGTTTTCTTCCGAAGCTTCAAACTATGACCTCTAGTTCTAGAGCCAGCCATATCGAAATATCGATCCCTATCCACTCTATCATAACCATGAAGGAATTTAAAGACTGTCACCATATCCCCCCTTACTCTTCTAGCTTCGAGTGATGGCAAGTCTAATTCCCTCAGCCTCTCATCATAACCGAGATTGCGTATTTCTGGCACCAGTTTCGTGGCATGTCTTTGAACTTTTTCAAGCTTAGCTATGTGCTTTTTCAAGTGTGTGTGTGTGTGTGTGTGTGTGTGATTACCTAATTGTGATTACCTAATTGTGTTTACGGGAAAGAGCCCAAAGCTCGTATCTTCCCGTCTCCTGATCGGTTCCATTTTTAGACTTAGTGATACTTATCATACCTGTCCTTAAAACTATGGATTGAGGTAGCATTAACTACCTCCTCGCTTAGCGAATTCCAATTATCAACTACTCTTACACTGAAAAAGTATTTCCTTACATCCTGCAAACAAGTTTTCTTCCGAAGCTTCAAACTATGACCTCTAGTTCTAGAGCCAGCCATATCGAAATATCGATCCCTATCCACTCTATCATAACCATGAAGGAATTTAAAGACTGTCACCATATCCCCCCTCACTCTTCTAGCTTCGAGTGATGGCAAGTCTAATTCCCTCAGCCTCTCATCATAACCGAGATTGCGTATTTCTGGCACCAGTTTCGTGGCATGTCTTTGAACTTTTTCAAGCTTAGCTATGTGCTTTTTCAAGTGCGGATTCCAAAAGGGGGCTGCATATTCGAGTTTTGGCCTCACATAGGTTACATAAATATTTCTGAACATTTCCTTGTCCATGTGCCTGAAGGCTACCCTTACATTTGATAAGAATGCATATGCTGCCCTTACTACGCCATTTATATGTATTTCTGGAGACAAATCTGCCAATATGTTTACTCCTAGATCTCTCTCATTTTCTGTCTCCTGAAGTTGTACTCCAGCCACCGAGTAGTCAAGCTTGGGCCTTCTTGCACTTGTACCCATTCTCATTACCTTACATTTTGAGGTATTGAATTTCATTAGCCACTTTTCTGACCACTCATGCAGATTATTTAGATCCTCCTGAAGTTCTCTACCATTGTTCTCGTTTTTTACTTTCTTCACAATCTTTGCATCATCTGCAAACATATTCATGAATGAATTTACAGACTCTGGTAGGTCATTTACATATACAAGGAACAAAAGTGGCCCTAAAACTGAACCCTGTGGAACTCCACTACTAACTCTTCTCCATTCAGACACTGAGTGTCTTACTCTAACCCTCTGTTCCCTTCCTTCTAAGTAAGTTTTTATCCATTCCAAGACATTTCCACCTATTCTAGCCATTGATTGCAGCTTCCTAATAAGTCTCCCATGTGGAACAGTGTCAAACGCTTTCTGGAAGTCTAGGAATATGCAATCTGCCCAGCCCTCTCTTTCCTGTAAGATTTGGCTTACCTCATCATAAAATTCTAATAAGTTTGTTACTGTTGATCTTCCTTCTCTGAAGCCATGTTGCCTCACTGACAAAAAGTTGAAGGATTCCAAGTGAAGAGAGATATGTTTCCTTAGTAGTTTCTCCATAAGTTTGCAAACTATGCTGGTCAAGGAAACTGGTCTATAGTTCAGAGCCGTATCCCTCCTTCCCTTTTTGAAGATAGGTATCACATTTGCTTGTTTCCAGCATCTTGGAATCTCCCCCGACTCCAATGACTCCTTAAATATGATACTTAGTGCCACTGATATTGTGTTTGCGCATTTTTTAAGCACATGAGGGGATATGTCATCAGGACCTGTAGCTTTATGAACATCTAAATCCATCAGCGCTTTGCATACCTCTGTGGCTGTAAGGTTGATGTTCTCTAATACCGGCCCTTGAGCTTCTATCACTGCAATCTGAGGGGGTGGGGTATTTTCTACTGTAAATACTGACTGAAACTCCTTGTTCAATTCTTTGCAGATCTCTTCGTCCGTCTCAGTGATGCTTCCATCCGCTCTCTTTAGCCTTAAAACCTGTTCTTTTACCTTCAATTTTCCTCTGATAAAGCTGTGGAAAAGCTTGGGATTTTCTTTAGCCTTCCTGGTGATGTCCCTCTCATAATCTTTCTCTGCCTCTCTCCTTTTACTTAGGTAGTCGTTTCTTGCTCTTTTGTAGGTTTGCCAGGCATTTATGTTTTTTCTCCTCCTATACCTTTTCCAGCATTTGTCTCTCCACTCCTTAGCTCTTTTACACCCATTATCGAACCATTTCTCTCTGGCATGAATTACACCTACTTTGGTGACAGGTATGCAGCAATCTACTATCTTCCCATATTTCTCACAAAAGATGTCATACATTTCTTGTACAGATTTGTTGTAAAATAAGGTTCTCCAGTCAATAACTGCAAAAAGCTCATTCATTTTGATGTAATCTCCTTTCTGATAGTTCCTCCTCATGTCCTCAGTGCCTCTACTCTCAGGAAGAATGTCTTCAATGATATACTCCATCAACAACACACAGTGGTCACTCTTTCCAATTGGTGGTTCATACTCAATATTTTCAATATCCAACACATTATCTGTGAACACCAGATCAAGTAGTGATGGCTCATCCCCACCCCTGGCTCTTGTTGGTTCCATTACATGTTGGTGTAGGAAATTCCCTTGTACGCAATCTAGGAATCTTGCCCCAAAGGAGTCCTCACCACTGTGTGGGTCAAGATTTATCCAATCTATCTCTTTATGATTAAAGTCTCCCATAATCAAAATCCTACATTTTTTCTCCCGCGCCATGTTAACAACTGAGTTTATGACTTCAATCGTACCTATATGACTTTCCTCATAAATTTCAAGCCTATTTTGGTTCCTTGGTGGGTTGTATACAACAGTTATTATAATGCTCTCTGACCCAGTATTTATGCGAGCAACAAGAAATTCCCTGAACTCACTTTCTATAGCCAAGTTTATCTCTTCAACTTGAATCCTCTCACTTATGAGCAGTGCTATCCCTCCACCAGTCCTCTCAGATCTTTCGACCCTTAGTATTCTGAAGCCCTTAGGAAAAACTGTGACACTGTTTATGTCCTCACTCAACTTAGTCTCTGTAATTGCTACTATATCTGCCTTACTGTTGTGAATCCTATCTTTTAATTCTACTGCCTTACCAGCTAATCCATCAGCATTTGTGTATAACAATCTTAATGAGGCCCCATCCCCTGATCTTCTGTCATTATCTTCTTTATCTCCCCTTTGTCTGGAAGTATTCCGTAACGAAAATTTTTCTTCTCTTCTTCATTTCTTTCATCATTTAACCTTCTTGCCTCTTGCAACAAGTTTTTGATCTTTCCCATCTCTTCCTGTGTTCTGTATCGTCTAATGAACACTTCTTTGCATTCTTGAAGGTCTTTTAGGCTTTTTTTTCTCAACAATATTTCCCTACATGTCTCCCCTCTCTCAAAGGTTACTTTTGTTGGTCTCGGCTTTCCTTCCCTCGAATATTTACCTAGTTGGTGTATGTTTACAATATCCTCAGGACCACATACTACTCCAAGCTTTCTTATCAGGTCTACAACCCTAGCTTTATTTTCTTCAAGTCTCCCCTGCCATGTTGGCTCCTGGGATTCACTTATGCCTGAGATTACCACTGTCTTCTCCTTATCAAGTGCCTGTCTGATGAGTGGGTTTGCCCTTTCCATCACAACGTCTTTCATTTTTTCGATTACTGTCTCTTTATAGTCAACTGTTTGTATGTTTTCCAGTGCCACCACCTTTACAGCCTCTTTTACTGCCACATTCCCCTTTAGTGCATCAGCAAAGGACGTTTTCATGGCATCATTTTCCATATTCAGCTCCTGGAACTCTTTTCTGAACTGTTCAATGTTTTCCTTAATCTGAACATTCCAAGCAGCAATCTCGTCTCTCTCAGAAGATAGCAGTGAACTAACATCTAATTCCTTTAGGTTGTCATTTAGCTGTTTGTTTTTATCTTCTTGATTAGAAATTCTAGATTCTAGTTGACTCTTTTCCCCTTCCAGCTTCTTTATTCTTTTTTCTAGTTCCTTTCTCTCCTGCCCTTGTGCTTTATTTGCTTCCTCCAACGATCTTATTTGTTCTCTGAGTGTTTCATTCTCTTTCATTTCTCCATCCATATTCCGAATTTTATCATCAAGGCTTGTAACCATTTCCTCTAACTTCTTGATTCTCTGTTTAAGTCCTCTGATGACTACCCCTTCTCCCGACCCATGGGTGGGAGAGGTTTGGGACAGAGATGGCTTCATTTTTATGTTCTCCCTCTCACAGAATATAGAAAGAAGACGAGAAAGAGGAAAAAAAAAAAAAGAGAAAAACTTCTAATTTACCTTCACACAGAATTTTTATATCTCCATATAAGTGCTATTTAGTGACTCAGTTTGTCACCCTTCTGGTAACACACATCTTAACTTAAAAACTTGACCATGGTAATTTAAGTATAAAAAGAAAAAGAAAAACAAAAGTCAAACCTGAAGGAAAATTCGAATTTGTGTTCGAGGTGGCACCCACCTGTTTCTGTTATATATTCTTCCTAACTGATAAACTGACTTGCTAACCAAGATATGTTATCACGGGATTTAGACTTTACATTTAACTCAATATATATACAAAATAACAAAATAGCAAACGAGAAAGCTAAAAGAAAAGCAAAAAAAAAATGAAGAAAATAGGACTGCTGTACTACTTGGCAACTTAACTCAGTACTGTTGACAGGTGGGTATTTGGTAATTTTTTTTTCTTTTATTATTCAATTTTTTCGTGTATCAAACTAACTAACTAGTTAATATAAATGGGAAGGATACTGTTTTTAACAATATATAGAACCACAGGATCAGGTAAAACGGCTTAAGAGCTTTCCCCAGTTTACACAAAAAATTAGGTAATGTGGTGTGAGGCTCAACGTCTGGCAACTCTTCTAGATTTCCCTCAAGGCAGAATCTGGACGGCAGCTTCTCTCTCTTCCTCACGAAAAAGTTCTCAATTTTTTTCCTTTAATATGAACAGTCTCGTCTTACAACAAATATTAGTTTTTGTACTCACAATACTCTGCAGGATTTCAGATTTTTGGAAATTATGGTAAAGTGTGTGTGTGTGTGTGTGTGTGTGTGTGTGTGTGCGTGTGTGTGTGTGTGTGCGTGTGTGTGTGTGTGACGTGGAGGTTTCTTTTATCCCACCGTACGCCACCACTGTCGTAGTGGTTTTATTATTATCTCACCGAGCGTCACCACTGACGTATTGGTTTTGTTTATCCCATCTAATGACACCACTGACGTAGGGCTTTTCCTCCTACGTATATAAACTTATAATTATGGTAGCGTGGTTTATTAGGTTATAAATATTAGTACCTGATGGGTACAAGGTAAGAATGGACAAGCAGTAGTTCCTTTACTTATATTTATTCTAGAGTACAACACATCCGACGCCTCAATGCCCCAATGCCCCCACCCTATGACTATCACAATCTATGATCTATTCGTGCCCCTGGCAAAGTTCTAACTAACTGTCTCTGCCCTGGGTGGCTCTTTAAATACCCCCAGGGGCAGGGCGTGGCTTAACATCCAATTCTCCAATGAAATCAGTGAGATCTAGTCCTAGCTAATCAACGCCAGGTTCAAAGTGGAATCCCTCCTACTTCCGAGGAGGAGTTATTGGGCATCTCTCCTGGGCGTGTACCTGCGTACGAAACATAAGTTGATGTTTCGTGCGGTTTAGGAAAGGGCTAACTCTCGGCCTTTCCCACCCTCCTCAGGTACTCCATGTCGGATGCCAAGCCTCAGGGGTCCGGTCACATATCTCCTTGACGCCCTCTACAAACACCGGCCGCACCGCAGAAAACAATTGGGGAGAGTATTCTATTTCACCCTAGCCTCACATGTTTCTCTTCACGACTTGTGGTGTTTTCGAGGACCGAGGGTCCCTTATCCTGTAGGCCTCTTGGGGGGGGGGTGCATGGCGCCAGCGGTTAGTTCCAGGTGCCTAGCCACAACTCTTGGTGGTCCCAAGGGAACACATGGGCGGCACAAAAACTCAATAAAAGTGAGGGCATGTAATAGAATATCCGTGGCCTCGACTAACCGTTACCCCTCAAGAGCTGTTACAAGTTTCAGATTCTGGCTTCAGCATGACGGGCTGGCTTCAGCATGACAGAAGTCATACGACATCCCTCCCAACCAAAACTGAAATATCTCTTATTTCAGTCGAAGCATGGACTAGTTTTCCGGGAGCTCTTGGACATATCCTAGCTAACATTAGTTTACAATAGAAATGGGGCCGAATTATTTAAGCTATTTTCTAAGAATTCCTATACAAATTACACAAACATAACATATAGAGAGTACTTTTACAGACAACTAGAGCATGCAGGGTCCATTTCCTTGTTGGAAATCTGAAATACAAACATATTCTTATATTTAAACAACATAATTCCAGTGTGAAACTAATATTAAACATTAATTAAGATCAAAAGGTCAGTTTAAATCAAAACATTAATTCATCTACTTCTCTCGTTTCTTTAAAAGACAAAATTGAGTTAATTACAGTAGGATTATGACTCATTTAGAACATTAGCAAACAATTGAGTAGAGTATTAGCATGTATAAACATGTAAAATGCAATAGACTATAACATCAACAGTAATTTCTATAAGAGACCTTACCTTCAGAAATTCTATTCCTATCATTATTAGGGGCATTGATTTGTCTTAAAATTAAGCCTTAAAAACTACTCCTGGAACAAAACATGTGTTACTTTCATATTATATTACTATTCAGAGACCAATGGATAGGACGACTTTTAATTTCTCTGTCTAGGACGACTTTCGTTCTCTCTGTCTAGGACGACTTTTAATTTCTCTGTCTAGGACGACTTTCGTTTTTCTCTGTCTAGGACGACTTTTACTTTCTCTGTCTAGGACGACTTTTAATTTCTCTGTCTAGGACGACTTTTAATTTCTCTGTCTAGGACGACTTTTACTTTCTCTGTCCAGGACGACTTTCGTTTTCTCTGTCTAGGACGACTTTTACTTTCTCTGTCTAGGACGACTTTCGTTTTCTCTGTCTAGGACGACTTTTACTTTCTCTGTCTAGGACGACTTTCGTTTTCTCTGTCCCTTGCTCATGAATTCTTGCTAGGTGCGATTCCCCGGTTTCCCTCGGGGATTCTTTCGCTTTCACTCCCCCGCCGTCCTCGCTGCAGGCCCAGGTTTGTTGCCATATCTCCGTTACTCGGTTAGGCAAAACAAAAAGGACAAGGACTGGGCCCCATCCCGCGAATCCTTCCAGCCCGGCTTCCTCGTCCCGCCCT
>JAXCGZ010018437.1:5000-10000 GCA_037179515.1 Halocaridina rubra | reverse complement strand
CTCACTCAACTTAGTCTCTGTAATCGCTACTATATCTGCCTTACTGTTGTGAATCCTATCTTTTAATTCTACTGCCTTACCAGCTAATCCATCAGCATTTGTGTATAACAATCTTAATGAGGCCCCATCCCCTGATCTTCTGTCATTATCTTCTTTATCTCCCCTATGTCTGGAAGAACTCTGTAATGAAAACTTTTCTTCTGTTCTTCATTTCTTTCATCATTTAACCTTCTTGCCTCTTGCAACAAGTTTTTGATCTTTCCTATCTCTTCCTGTGTTCTGTATCGTCTAATGAACACTTCTTTGAATTCTTGAAGGTCTTTTAGACTTTTTTTTCTCAACAATATTTCCCTACATGTTTCCCCTCTCTCAAAGGTTACTTTTGTTGGTCTCGGCTTTCCTTCCCTCGAATATTTACCTAGTTGGTGTATGTTTACAATATCCTCAGGACCACAAACTACTCCAAGCTTTCTTATCAGGTCTACAACCCTAGCTTTATTTTCTTCAAGTCTCCCCTGTCATGTTGGCTCCTGGGATTCACTTATGCCTGAGATTACCACTGTCTTCTCCTTATCAAGTGCCTGTCTGATGAGTGGGTTTGCCCTTTCCATCACAACGTCTTTCATTTTTTCGATTACTGTCTCTTTATAGTTAAATGTTTATATGTTTTCCAGTGCCACCACCTTTACAGCCTCTTTTACTGCCACATTCCCCTTTAGTGCATCAGCAAAGGAAGTTTTCATGGCATCATTTTCCATATTCAGCTCCTGGAACTCTTTTCTGAACTGTTCAATGTTTTCCTTAATCTGGACATTCCAAGCAGCAATCTCGTCTCTCTCAGAAGAGAGCAGTGAACTAGCATCTAATTCCTTTAGGTTGTCATTCAGCTGTTTGTTTTTATCTTCTTGTTTAGAAATTCTAGATTTTAGTTGACTCTTTTCCCCTTCCAGCTTCTTTATTCTTTTTTCTAGTTCCTTTCTCTCCTGCCCTTGTGCTTTATTTGCTTCCTCCAAAGATCTTATTTGTTCTCTGAGTGTTTCATTCTCTTTCATTTCTCCATCCATATTCCGAATTTTATCATCAAGGCTTATAACCATTGCCTCTAAATTCTTGATTTTCTGTTTAAGTCCCCTGATGGCTACCCCTCCTACCGACCCATGGATGGGAGAGGTTTGGGACAGAGATGGCGTCATTTTTATGTTCTCCCTCTCACAAAATATAAAAAAAAACAAAAAAACAAACTTTTAATTAAGCTTCACACAGAATTTTTATATCTCCATATAAGTGCTATTTAGTGACTCAGTTTATCTCTTTTCTGGTAACACACATCTTAACTTAAAAACTTGACCATGGTAATTTAAGGATAAAAAGAAAAAGAAAAACAAAAGTCAAACCTGAAGGAAAATTGGAATTTGTGTCTGAGGTGGCACCCACCTGTTTCTGCTATATATTCTTCCTAACTGATAAACTCACTTGCTAACCAAGATATGTTATCACAGGATTAGACTTTACATTTAACTCAATATATATACAAAATAAAAAAAATAGTAAAAGAGAAAGCTAAAAGAAAACCAAAAAAAAAAATGAAGAAAATAAGACAGCTGTACTACTTGGCAACTTAACTCAGTACTGTTGACAGGTGGATATATTTTTTTTTAATTATTCAATTATTTCGTGTATCAAACTAACTAACTAGTTAATATAAATGGGAAGGATACTGATTTTAACAATATATAGAACCAGAGGATCAGGTAAACGGCTTAAGAGCTTTCCCCAGTTTACACAAAAAATTAGGTAATGTGATGTGATGTGATGGCTTCGCCTCTGGCAACTCTTCTAGATTTCCTTCAAGGCAGAACTGGACGGCAGCTTCTCTCTTCCCTCACGAAAATGTTCTCAATTTTTTTCCTTTAATATTTTGGACAGTCTCGTCATACAACAAATATAAGTTTTGTACTCACAATACTCTGCAGGATTTCAGATTTATGGAAATTATGGTAAAGTTTTCCACTAAGCACTTAGTCACTCAAAACACAAGTAGTAATTTAAGAGGAGCAGTTTCGTGTGTCACTGAACGTTGTGTGTGTGTGTGTGTGTGTGTGTGTGTGTGTGTGTGTGTGTGTGTGTGTGTGTGTGTGTGTGTGTGATTACCTAATTGTGATTACCTAATTGTGTTTACGGGAAAGAGCCCAAAGCTCGTATCTTCCCGTCTCCTGATCGGTTCCATTTTAGACTTAGTCATACTTATCATACCTGTCCTTAAAACTATGGATTGAGATAGCATTAACTACCTCCTCGCTTAGCGAATTCCAATTATCAACTACTCTTACACTGAAAAAGTATTTCCTTACATCCTGCAAAGAAGTTTTCTTACGAAGCTTCAAACTATGACCTCTAGTTCTAGAGCCAGCCATATCAAAATATCGATCCCTATCCACTCTATCATAACCATGAAGGAATTTAAAGACTGTCACCATATCCCCCCTCACTTTTCTAGCTTCGAGTGATGGTAAGTCTAATTCCCTCAGCCTCTCATCATAACTGAGATTGCGTATTTCTGGCACCAGTTTCGTGGCATGTCTTTGAACTTTTTCAAGCTTAGCTATGTGCTTTTTCAAGTGCGGATTCCAAAAGGGGGCTGCATATTCCAGTTTTGGCCTCACATAGGCTACATAAATATTTCTGAACATTTCCTTGTCCATGTGCCTGAAGGCTACCCTTACATTTGATAAGAATGCATATGCTGCCCTTACTATGCCATTTATATGTATTTCTGGAGACAAATCTGCCAGTAGTTTACTCCTAGATCTCTCTCATTTTCTGTCTCTTGAAGTTGTACTCCAGCCACCGAGTAGTCAAGCTTGGGCCTTCTTGCACTTGTACCCATTCTCATTACCTTACATTTTGAAGTATTGAATTTCATTAGCCACTTTTCTGACCACTCATGCAGATTATTTAGATCCTCCTGAAGTTCTCTACCATTGTTCTCGTTTTTTACTTTCTTCACAATCTTTGCATCATCTGCAAACATATTCATGAATGAATTTACAGACTCTGGTAGGTCATTTACATATACAAGGAAGAAAAGTGGCCCTAAAACTGAACCCTGTGGAACTCCACTACTAACTCTTCTCCATTCAGACACTGAGTGTCTTACTCTAACCCTCTGTTCCCTTCCTTCTAAGTAAGTTTTTATCCATTCCAAAACATTTCCACCTATTCTAGCCATTGATTGCAGCTTCCTAATAAGTCTCCCATGTGGAACAGTGTCAAACGCTTTCTGGAAGTCTAGGAATATGCAATCTGCCCAGCCCTCTCTTTCCTGTAAGATTTGGCTTACCTCATCATAAAATTCTAATAAGTTTGTTACTGTTGATCTACCTTCTCTGAAGCCATGTTGCCTCACTGACAAAAAGTTGAAGGATTCCAAGTGAAGAGAGATATGTTTCCTTAGTAGTTTCTCCATAACTTTGCAAACTATGCTGGTCAAGGAAACTGGTCTATAGTTCAGAGCCGTATCCCTCCTTCCCTTTTTGAAGATAGGTATCACATTTGCTTGTTTCCAGCATCTTGGAATCTCCCCCGACTCCAGTGACTCCTTAAATACGATACTTAGTGCCACTGATATTGTGTTTGCGCATTTTTTAAGCACATGAGGGGATATGTCATCAGGACCTGTAGCTTTATGAACATCTAAATCCATCAGCGCTTTGCATACCTCTGTGGCTGTAAGGCTGATGTTCTCTAATACCGGCCCTTGAGCTTCTATCACTGCAATCTGAGGGGGTGGGGTATTTTCTACTGTAAATACTGACTGAAACTCCTTGTTCAATTCTTTGCAGATCTCTTCATCCGTCTCAGTGATGCTTCCATCCGCTCTCTTTAGCCTTAAAACCTGTTCTTTTACCTTCAGTTTTCCTCTGATAAAGCTGTGGAAAAGCTTGGGATTTTCTTTAGCCTTCCTGGTGATGTCCCTCTCATAGTCTCTCTCTGCTTCTCTCCTTTTACTTAGGTAGTCATTTCTTGCTCTTTTGTAGGTTTGCCAGGCATTTATGTTTTTTCTCCTCCTATACCTTTTCCAGCATTTGTCTCTCCACTCCTTAGCTCTTTTACACCCATTATCGAACCATTTCTCTCTGGCATGAATTACACCTACTTTGGTGACAGGTATGCAGCAATCTACTATCTTCCCATATTTCTCACAAAAGATGTCATACATTTCTTGTACAGATTTGTTGTAAAATAAGGTTCTCCAGCCAATAACTGCAAAAAGCTCATTCATTTTGATGTAATCTCCTTTCGGATAGTTCCTCCTCATGTCCTCAGTGCCTCTACTCTCAGGAAGAATATCTTCAATGATATACTCCATCAACAACACACAGTGGTCACTCTTTCCAATTGGTGGTTCATACTCAATTTTTTCAATATCCAACACATTATCTGTGAACACTAGATCAAGTAGTGATGGCTCATCCCCACCCCTGGCCCTTGTTGGTTCCATTACATGTTGGTGTAGGAAATTCCCTTGTGCGCAGTCTAGGAATCTTGCCCCGAATGAGTCCTCACCACTGTGTGGGTCAAGATTTATCCAATCTATCTCTTTATGATTAAAGTCTCCCATAATCAAAATCCTACATTTTTTTTCCCGGGCCATGTTAACAACTGAGTTTATGACTTCAATAGTACCTATATGACTTTCCTCATAAACTTCAAGCCTATTTTGGTTCCTTGGTGGGTTGTATACAACAGTTATTATAATGCTCTCTGACCCAGTATTTATGCGAGCAACAAGAAATTCCTTGAACTCACTTTCTAGAATCCATAATTGCAAATAAAATAAGGGCACATCTAGAATTACACAGACTGATAAAACTTTCACAACACGGGTTTCTTAAGGGTTTTTCGTGCCTTACAAACTTACTGTCTTTTTATTCAGAAGTTTACGAGGCAGTAGATTGTGGCAAAGAATATGATACAATATATCTAGATTTTAGCAAAGC
>JAXCGZ010018436.1:2500-15752 GCA_037179515.1 Halocaridina rubra | reverse complement strand
TATATATATATATATATGGTATACTTAGGTTCTTATGCTAAAATGTTTCTTTTTTTGCTAAAATGTTTTTAATGGCCTTTCACACCATTTCTACATTTAGACTGCTCTGAGAGGGCTGGCTTGCTTTAATGAGCAGGTATGTGGACTTTAAGAGCCTCAGCTAGCCTTGTTGAGCTGAAAGCTCCTCTTGTCTCATGACAAGAGATATTACATTTAGCATTCTTTACGTTCGAGCGTTTTATAGACGAATGAGCTTCCAAGTTCCTGCTGTCTTTTTGTTATCCTCTTTCTTACCCAAGTAATGTATGTGAACGGCCATCATGTATAAAGGATGCTTCGCTACACAGTTTCTTCTTTCCACCAAAAACGTGTTGTCTTTAGTATTGTATAATGAGAGGTTCATGGTGTCATAGATATAGATGAATTCATGAGAAGAAAAATCTTTGTTGTAAACTGTACAATGTAGATCTGCATTACACATAGCCCAGTCGTGTTGCTTAATCATATTTTTTGTCACGTACGTATTTGGATTACTGAAAATAATGGTATATATAAATGTGTATTCTCATATTCTGATCATTCATTGCTGTATTTGTACCACTAGTAGTTGCAAAAATGTTTGTAAAATAAAAGCTATCCCTTCAGTAAACATTGTCATAGGTGTATAGTATAGACATTGTACATATCTGTTTCTTTTTAATGCAAATATGGATACTGTATATATCGCAATACTCATTTGTTTGCTTCCTAAATACGAATTTTTATTTTATAAATGTTTTAAATGAAGGATCTGGTACGTTATGTGAAATGACAGCAGTTGTATTTTGTCTCATGCGCACGTCTCTTTTAAAACAATTCCACAGTGCATAATATTTATCTGGGAAATAGGTATTGAGACTATGTTATAGTTTTAGTTGTAGTGTCTGTGCAATTTAGTATGAAATATATTGTTGTTTGTATCATGTTTAATAATGTGAGCAAAGCATTGATATCTTTATATGAAGTGTTAGATTTCGTGTCTGCATAATACTGATTTGAGTCAGTATATGTTGAAACTTCTGATCTGTAATATGTCTTTAGCTTTTGCAATAAATCTTCATTGCAACATACTATACATTCATCCATATACAGTATTTTTACTGTATTTTTGATAGATAAGTTTCATACTGTGGACTACTTAAATTGGTCATTCTATTACTCAGTATGGTATTCGGCAAAATGTAATTTATTTATATAGGAATATTGTGCCCATCCGTTGCCAGTTTTGAAATTAAAAAACTTTTCTTACATTCATCTCATCAGTTTGTAACACTTGTTTTGTACTTACAGGTACCAGTAGAAGACATATCCAAGTCATCCAAGCTTCTTATTGAAGCCCTCAGACTTCGAGAAAGGTAAAGTGGAACACTTAGGATCAGGAGATTGACCTCAGAAAATATGACCCACTATATTTTGTATGAAAGATGATAATATTACAAATTAACATTATTTTTTGAATTTTGTGTCGAAACTGCTCTTACTGTGTTTGAATTGCTTTTCTATTCGTGTCTGTAACAGATATATGGCGTGGTCTCAGCAGAGTTATCCTACCGTAACTGCACGTTTTTTGCGAGAAGCTGGAGTAGAGGATCCAATGAGCCAGAGTCGCCGCTACGTTGGAGCTTGTAGCGATCGGAAGAGTTTGGAAGGTGGGTTTTTATTTATATTTTTTTTTCTTCCAGGATATTTGTAATTAGTGGAAGTGCTCTTTTTTTATGTTATTCAATTTCAAGGAAAGTGTTTTCCAAAATGTAATCAGTAATAATTATTTCTTTCTGTTGGTGTACCATGCTTACACATTTACCTTGGACTGGTACATTATAATGGAATAATAATTATAGTCACAGTTTGTTAAGTACAAAAATACTAACAGTTTTATGGTACTTATTTTCTAGATCATATTTTTGGGAAACTGGTTTTATGACATATTTCAGAAATATTTTGTTTGGGTGTGCTATGAATATAATTATGTTCATTGGGTACTGATAATATAGTTACATAATTGTATTTAGTTTTTATTATTTGATATATATAGTTTTATATATATGTTTTTATTATTTAATTTCTACCCCAGGCAGGGATTTAAACTTAAGACATATTGTCAGCTTACCAGAGGCAAAAATATGCTTCACATTTTCACGCAGAACAGTGTGTACATTCGATTATTGTCAACTTCTAACCAGAAGGGACTTGAATTTGAAAACAAGTCACAAGGAGGTTGGGAATAGCTGTTAAAATGAACATAAACATTCAAAAGTGTGTATTCATTCCCTAGCTCCCGCATTTAGCCGAGAGGTTTTTAAGTCTCCTACACCTTCACCGGTACAGCTGGCACGCTTGATTATGTTTCCCAGTTTTGAATCCTGGCTTGGAGCAAAAACATGTTTCATGTTTTCTTTCATAATACAGGGGTCTTCGTATAACATCGTTCCGAGTTACATTGTTTCACCATTATACAGAGGCCAAAAAATAATTAATGAATAATAAATTTTCCTACCTACCTGGCTGGTGCGGTAACCGCAAACTGCGCACACTGAACAGTTTGTGAGCATGCGGACAAATACACAGCTAGCAGCATAGCTATATTCATATTTATCTGGTTAATGGCTATATTTATTTTATTTATTTATATATTTGGTTAGACTGAAGGATTATATTGCATTTTAAAAAAAGCAAAACACATAGCTGTAAATAATATTTTATTCGAAATACACACAAATACACTGCTACCAGCACAGCTGTATTCATATATATAAAGTTAATGGCTTTATTTATGTATTTGTTTAGGTATTTGGTTATATTGAAGGATTATATTAAATTTAAAAGAAATGGTACCAAACACATGGCTGTAAATACGATTTTATATGAAATAGTTTGTTGAGCGTCTTGTAAAAATATGGTATCACGCAGCATTTGAAGAGGAAGAAGAACTACCGCACAGTTTATTCCTGCCCGCCACATTGTGCCTAGTGTTTTATCTGCTCTCTCATTGTGTTTCCTCGTTACTGACATTTCTATGCCTCCCAAGCATGTTAGTGATAGTTTTGATGGCAATGCGAAAAGAAAAGGCATCAACATGGAAATTTAAATTGAAGTAGTAAACCGTGCTGAAAAGGGAGAATCTTCTACAAATATTGGGCACAATCTCGGATTAGCCTGTACGACCGTGGCCATGATCATCAAAGACAAATATCTCATTCCTGACCGCGTGAAAGGTTCGACTCCTATGGTGTCTACTGTGATCATTAGGCAGCATAGTTGCCTTATGGTCGAGATAGAGAGATTGCTAGTGCTTTGGCTTGAAGACCAAAATCAACAGTGTATACCAATAAGCCTTACAGTAACCCTTCGTTTATCGCGGGGGTTTGGTTCCGGGACCGACCGCGATAGGTGAATTTCCGCTAAGTAGGATCACCCTATATACATAGGTATTTTACATTTATTTTTACGTTTCCTGTATAAACCCTCCCTGTACTGTTAACAAACCACCCTTTACTTTATTAATAACAGCGTGCAAGCGTACATTTATATGAAAGTGATAGGTAAACTTACAGTGAATGAGGTGGTAATGACATGGCATCGTCGAGAAGATTGCAGAAGGTCACTGAACGAACCATATTATCATCATGTTCTTGTGAGAGATGTTGGAGTGCTTTCACGTGTTCATACATGGCTGCCAGACGTTCGAGTGTAAGGCCAGGTTCTTCGATTTCCTCGTAGCTAAGTTACGAAGTGAATTGAATATGCAGTACTTATGAAAACCCTTGATCACTATGAAAAATATGGAAGTGGAGAGGCCAAGTATGCCATCAGTGATATTTTGAAATACAGTATACATTGGACTTTGGATAACTGGTCTCAATTCAGGTCAGTCTTCAGAAATCAATTGTGTTCCTTCTTCTTCTATGATGGAAGTGGATGGCATTGAAAATTGTGAAAATGATACTAATGCTCCCCCAGCAGTGGAAATCTCTTGTAAATCAGACGTTAAAGAAGATCTGCAGAAACCGCTTGAAATTAAAGAAAGTCTGTTCAGGCAAAGGAAATGATACTGATGCTCCCCCAGTAGAGGAAATCTTTTGTAAATAAGACGTTAGAGAAGATCTGCAGGAGCCGCTTGAAATTAAAGAGGAGACTGTTATCGAAAGAACCCCTGAAGCATAACATATTTATAAGCACAATGCGAACTGCGAACATTTGAGTTAGACTGAACGAGTGAAGTGAGACAATGGAAGATGGTGGGAGAACCAAGCTTCAATCAAAACACCAATCATACCCCATGATACAGAACATACAGAAAAACAATTCTGTGATTCGTCGTCTCTCACCCTTTCACCCAATAGCATTCCATGAACTATCTCACGTAGGTGCAAGCCTTTGCGTTTTCCAAGACCCCAATACAGTGTATGCTATCGTACAGTATTTCACATGGTGCAATACTGTGAGTGTATATGTTTAAATTTATGTTTTTTACTATTTTTTACTCTTTTATTACTCTTAGGCTAGGAAATACTTTTTTTTATCAATAAAATAATGAAAATTTCAATATGTACTAGCTCACGTAGGTGTGACCCTTTTTGTTTTCTGAAACGCTGATACCGGTATCGTATTTTACATGGTGTAATACTGTGAGTATTTATGTTTTTTACTAATTTTTACTGTTTTATTATTCTTAGTCTAAGAAATACGTTTTTTTTTATCAACAAAATAATTAAAATACTGGAAATTCTAATATATGCTAGCTCATGTAGGTGCAACCCTTTGCGTTTTCCGAAACGCTGATACCGGTATCGTATTTTCTATGGTGCAGAGTTACATGTTCAAATTTATGTTTTTTTTACTATTTCTTACTGTTTTATTATTCTTAGGCTGGGAAATACATTTTTTATCAGTAAAATAATGAAAATTTTTGTTTTCAATAAAATAATGAAAATACTGAAAATTTTTATTTTTTTTAATATTTTCGCATATACCCAGAAAAAGAAAATAAAACTCACCACAGAAAACCGCGATGCACTGAATTTGCGATAGGTGAACCGCGATATAGCGAGGGGTTACTGTATGCTAATGCTGGAAAAGGCTAAAACATTATTCGAAGTCTTGAAAAGAGAAAAGGGAGAAGGCAGTGCAGTTGAAGAGTTTATAGCTAGTAGGGGTTGGTTTAATAATTTTAAGGCTTGTGGTAATATTCATAATATAAGAGTGGAAGCTGAAGCTGCTAGTGGTGATGAGGAAGCAGCAAAAATGTTTCCCATTGCTTTGGCTGAGATAATAGGGGATTGGGGGTACCGTGCCGAACAGGTATTTAACGTGGATGAGACTGGCTCATTCTGGAATTGGATTCCAAATCGTACGTATATCGCCAGGGAGGAGAAGACAGCACCAGGCCATAAAGTCAGCAAGGAGAAACTTACTTTGCAATTGGGGTCTAAGCTGAAGCCCTTGTTGGTTTATTTTGCAGAAAACCCAAGGGCACTCAAAGGCGTTTGGAAGGGTCAACTGCCAGTCTGGAAGTTAAACAAGAAGGCTTGGTTAACCCTTCAAATACTTGAGGACTCGTTTGGCAACCATTTTATCCCTGAATCGAAGTACTGTGATTCTAAGAGTATGCCCTTTAAGGTGTTTGGATGACTTTCATCCTAATGTGAAGGTGATTTGCTTTACACCTAATAGTACTTCCCTGTTACATCCAATGGATCAGGGGGCCATTGCCTCTTTCAAGGCATACTACCTCTGGAGAACAATCGATATGGCTCTCAGGGCAACTGAAGAAGAAAGAACTTGACTCTCAGGGACTTCTGGAAGTCGTACAATATTCTTCATGCTGTGAAGAATATTGCTGATGCTTGGGAGGAAGTGCTGCAAACCTACTTAAATGGGGTATGGAAAGAAGCAAACCCCTATATTGTGAATGAATTCCGAAGTTTTGAGGGGACAGTTGAGTATGTAACCAAGAACATAGTTGTCATGATTAAGGAGCTCAAGTTGGAGGCGGAGGCTGATGATGTAAAAATGCTCCTGGAATCTCATGGTGAGGCATTATCTGTTGAGGACTTCATTCATCTGGAAAAGCAGATGACTGAAGAGGAGGAAGAACTACCAAGTCCAGAGCCCAAGAGATTCACAACCAAGGAATTGGAAGAAACGTTTGCCCTGGCAGAGGAATTGTTGGCAAAGCTCGAGGCTCAGGACCCCAACGTTGCCAGGTACAATATGGTCGAGAGAGGGATCAGTGATGCCCTGCGGTGTTACAAGGAAATATATGAGGAGAAGAAGAGGGCATCCTTCCAGACTTGCCTTGGCCAATTCTTTGTGAAGGTAGAGCCCCCACCAAGAGATCCTGTTCCCTCTACCTTAGGTGTCTTTACCTCTATAGACTCACCTGCCCTAGTACCTCCATTATGTTCTTTTGCCTCTCCAGACTCACCTGCCCCAGTCTCCTCAGTACCTGCATCTTCAGCTTCCACCTCCCAGTAAGCCAGTCTCTCCCTCCCATGCTACTCCCCTTCCAGTGTGCAAGCTGGCCACATGAGTAAAGGTAAGCAATAATGCACTGTACTGTAGTGTAATTTTATTATTGATGCATTTTAAAGGTAATCAATGCTAATAAGTTTAGTTTTTGTATATTTTTTATCATAGATTACGCACATATATTATTTTCCTGTATTAATTGATATATTTTCTATGTAGGTTGAGGGATCTAGGTTCGAAGTTAAGTCTTTTCTGACTAGCATCAAAATCTGACTTAAGTCAGCTGTCAGGAATGGAGCCCTGACGTTAAACAAGGACCCCCATGAGTTTATTTGATCTTGTATATATACAGTCACCTCTCCTTTTACGCGAGTTTAGATTACGTGAATTTAGAATAATGTGTATACAAAATGATAATAAATTAATTCGAAGTACGAGAGCGTAAAAAAGCGAGGCGCTGCTTGGAAGAAGGTCTGGTCTGCTATGATGGCCATTTTTGAGTTATGTACACCAGCTTATTCCCCAGTCCCTCTTCTACATGGTGTTCAGAAAGTCACTGTGCACTTAATAAATACATCTAGTTCTTTAAAGAACGTGAAGATTGGTTCTCAGAAGTGCCGCGAAATGTAAAGAGTCATTTTCCATAAGAAACATTGATAATGGGCATAGATACGTTTCACAACTGTACTATGCCAAAGATATAAGATAAGTAAAACATTTTATAAGTACATAACAAAGCAGAATGACATGTAATTATTTATATTAACATGCAAATATTGTACAGTATAAAAGATGTACAGATTTACTGTACAGCAAACAAATTAATGCACTCTATTATGCTGTGGGCAACAGGCATACACTGGGACGTGCATGGTGGTGGTGAGCATGAGGATGCGGGAGAAGTAACCTCTATCTGCAAAGGTTTTTGCTCTAGCACGCCTTTTCCCTGACGATAGTATATGGCAAGTTTGTTTATTTGTTCTTAATGCTTTTATTCCATTCTCCACAATATCCTATCGCATTAAGCGGTAGAAGAGGAGTATGCGAGAGAATGAATCTCTATCTGCAAACATTTTTCTGCCTCTGTATCAGCAAATGTACTCTGGAACACTATTTCACTGATGATATTATATCGCAGATTTGTTTGCTGTTTGTTCTTAATGCTTTTTTTCCATTCTCTCCATAATATCTTATTGCATTAAGCAGTAGAAGAGGAGGAGGATGCGGGAGAACGAATCTCTATCTGCAAACGTTTCTCCGCCTCCTTATCAGCTGATGCACTCTCGCACGTTATTTCCCTGACGATATCATATCGCAAGTGTGTTTGCTGTTTGTTCTTAATGCTTATCCACATACTGTAATTAGCATTTTTTCTCTCCATAATATCCCGATCGCATTAAGCGGTGGAAGAGGAGGAGGATGCGGGAGAACGAACCTCTATCTGCAGACATTTTGCCGCCTCCGTATCAGCTGATGCACCCTCGCATGCTATTTCCCTGACGATATTATATTGCAAGTTTGTTTGCTGTTTGTTCTTAATGCTTTTTTTCCTTTCACTTCATAGTATCCGATTGCATTAAGCGGTAGAAGAGGAGGAAGATGCGGGAGAATGAACCTCTATCTGCAAACGTTTTGCTGCCTCCGTATCAGCTGATGCGCTCTTGCACGCTTTTTTCCTGACGATATACAAACACAGTTAGAACAAGCGATATATCCACGCATTATGCTGGGTAAAGAGACACTGAAGCACATGGCAGCATGGCGGAAAAGTGCCTCCGAGGTGGTCAATTATCTACTGAAATGAAAATTTTGTTTTCGAATATTTTTGCATGGGCGTTATTCGTGTATTTAGTATTTTATTTACTGTTATTTTTTAGGGGCGTTATTCCAATTTCGCGGATTATAAGCATGCGTAAAAAGCGAACTAGGTGTATATATATATGCACAGTGTTCCCCCGGTTATTCGCGTTTCTTGGTTTGCGTTCTCACTGTATCGCGGGTTTTTTTTTTGGATAAATTATTATTTTGTTTTATGGGTATATGCAAAAATATTAAAATAAAAAATAAATTCTCAGTATTTTCATTTTTTTTATTGAAAAAAACATATTTCATTATCTAATTGATAAAAAGAATTTATTTCCCAGCCTACGAATAATAAAACAGTAAAATATAGTAAAAAACATAAATTTAGATAGATAGATACATTTATTGACCACCTCTTTTGAAAAGTATGATCTTTACAAAAGGAATATTTGGTCCAAATTACAATAAATAAATACAATAGATTTTGTACTATCATCAAATAAGTAAATGAATTATAAATTAATATACATTGTACTAATAACTGAATGATATACGTACGTACAGTATAACTCACAGTATTGCATCATGCGAAATAGTGTTCGATAGCGTACAATGTATTGGGGTCGCAGCTACGTGAGCTAGCATATATATTTATATTTCCAGTAGTTTCGTGATTTTATTGATAAAAAAAAACCGTATTTCTTAGCCTAAGAATAATAAAACAGTAAAATATAGTAAACAGTATTACACCACGTAAGATACGATACCGGTATCAGTGTTTCGGAAAATGCAAAGGCTCTCACCTACGTGACCTAGTGAATATTAAAATTTTCTTTATTTTATTGATAAAACATGTATATCCTAGCCTAAGAATAATAAAACAGTAAAAAATAGTCAAAAAAACATAAATTTAGATATACGTACTTGCAGTATAACTCACAGTATTGCATCATGCGAAATAGTGTCCGATAGCTACGTGAGCTAGCATATATATTTATATTTCCAGTAAGTTCATGATTTTATTGATAAAAAAACGTATTTCTTAGCCTAAGAATACTAAAACAGTAAAAAAATAGTAAACAGTATTGCACCACATAAAATACGATACCGGTATCAGTGTTTCGGAAAACGTAAAGGCTCTCACGTACGTGACCTAGTGAATATTAAAATTTTCATTATTTTATTGATAAAACAAGTATTTCCTAGCCTAAGAATAATAAAACAGTAAAAAACATAAATTTAGATATACGTATGTACAGTATAACTCACAGTATTGCATCATTCGATATATATGTAGTGTCCGATAGCTACGTGAGCTAGCATATATATTTATATTTCCAGTAGCTCTCACCTACGTGAGATAGTTCATGTTTTTTAACAGTGCAGGGAGGGTTTATACCAGGGGTGTGCAACCTTTTTTCCCAAAGGGCCACTAGTCACGACTCTGTTGGTATGGAGGGCCACATAACCTTACTATTTCATGCTATTTACTACGATCGAAGACATATTATGTGAGATTCTACTAATAATGATAGATAATTAGTTTGTTACTGAAATCTTGCGTTTTTTACTCGTAGAAGCCGTTATTAGTGCAATAAGATCTCTCCTGCTGAGCAAAATATATAATAGGAAAAAGTTAACTTTAAATTAAAGACTAACTCTAATTAAGTTGTTTATGTTGCAGTTTTGTGATTGGCTTTAGAAAACTTGCAAGCAAAACATTTTGAGAATTATATATTTCTGCTGAAAATGTGGTATTAATTATATTGCAATCTATTACATTTTTCTTAATTAAAGGCTTTAATTAAGAATAATGTAATAGATTGCAATATAATTAGTACCAAATTTCAGCAGAAATATATAATTCTCAAAATGTTTTGCTTGCAAGTTTTCTAAAGCCAATCACAAAACTGCAACATAAACAACTTAGAGTTAGACTTAGAATACCGGAAATCACAAATCAACCACCACAAATGAAGCACACTGATTTCACCACTTGAGTCTGAGATAAACTGAGAACTACATTAATTCCTTTACGGCTGTACAGCAAAGCATAGCAGAGAGTGTAAAAAGTGTAAACATCCAACCTTAAAAATAATGATCATTTCGGTGTTTACAATGATCTTAAAAGGGGTTACTGATAACGATGACCCCTCGTACCATCGGTTATTGAGGAAGGGTTGTTGATGAAAACACATGAGAGAGAGAGAGAGAGAGAGATTGAGAAAAAGTTGTTGGAATATTCAGTTCGAGGCGCTCTCTCTCTGAGGGCCGCACTATAGCTTATTTATATTTAGGAGAAAGGGCGGCCCTTGGGCCGCAGGTTGCACACCCCTGGTTTATTTAGTACGTAAACTTAAAAATAATTGTAAATGAGTATGTCATGTAATAACCACTTCATTCACCGTAATTTTATCTATCACTTTCATATAAATTTACGTTGCATGCTGTTATTTATGAAGTAAAGGGTGGTTTGTTAATAGTACAGGGAGGGTTTATACAGCGTAAACGTAAAAATATATTAAAATATCTATGTACATATAGGCTGATCCTACTCTGCGGATTTCCTGGTTCGCGCCGGGTCCCGGAACCGAACTACCGCGGTATGGGGGGAACACTATATATATATATATATATATATATATATATATATATATATATATATATATATATATATATATATATATATATATATATATTTATATATTTATATTATATATGCAGTGTTCCCCCCCTTATCGCGTTAGTTCAGTTCCGGGACCCGGCGCGAACCAGGAAAACCACGGAGTAGGATCAGCCTATGTGTACATAGATATTTTAATATATTTTTACGTTTACACTGTATAAACCGTCCCTGTACTGCTAACATACCACCCTTTACTTCATAAATAACAGCATGCAAGCGTAAATTTATATGAAAGTGATAGATAAAATTACGGTGAATGAAGTGGTTATTACATGACATACTCATTTACAATTATTTTTAAGTTTACGTACTATATAAACCAGGGGTGTGCAACCTGCGGCCCAAGGGCTGCATGCGGCCCTCAAAGACTTTCATTGCGGCCCTTTCTCCTAAATATAAATAAGCTATAGTGCGGCCCTCCTGTTCCATGCATCAGCTACTCTATGGTATTACCAAGCCAATTTTCACCAATTTCCCTTCTGAACCTAAATTTATCAAGCTTAAATCCATTACCCATTACGAGTTCTGGTTTGATCATGAATTTTTTAAACTTTTATTAATTATCACCCTTGTAATAATGACCTGTCAGATGTGAAAGGATTATAAAAGATGTATAATGAATATCCAGCTCTCTGCTAGCTTTTAATATACCTTTTCATTCACATCTTCGTGAGTCATATCTTTAAAGCCTTCTCCTCCTAGCAATGCAGCCAACTTCACAGCTTTCGCAACTGCCGCCTTCTGCACTTCGTCAGAAGCAAATCCCTTGTAGTTGTGGATGACTTCGGGCCACAATTTCTTCCCACTGGCTTTGATTGTGGCAGACTTCATCTCTTTGATTGCTTTCTGAATATTTTTTAGGCATGTGGCAATCGTGTAATTATGCCAGTAAGTCTTCAATGAGAATTCTTTGTCCGAATCCATGGATTCAACTAGGTTCGCCAGGGAATTTCGTGTTTATAGAGCCTTGAACGCACGAATAACACCTTGATCCATAGGCTGAATCAGTGACGTCGTATTCGGTGGCAGGAACTCAACTTGGACACCGTCATAAGTGAGATTGGTTGCGTGGCCACCAGCATTAACCATCAAAAGAAGGACTTTAAATTCAAGGCCTTTTTCCATAAGATAAAGTTTTACCTGAGGGATAAGGCATTGGTGAAGCCCGGGCATTAACATGAAACCCGCAGCATTCCCGCACATGATGATGGTAACGTGATCTTTGTGCGCTTTAAATCCCGGGGCTTTAGCTTCTTCCTTGAAGAGAAAAGTGCGAGATGGCATTCTCTTCCAAAATAACCCAGTCTCATCCATGTTGAAGACTTGCTCAGGAACATATTCCCCTTCGGCGATAATTTTCTTGAAGTCGTTTTTGACGTAATTTTCTGCTGCAGCTGTATCTGCAGAGGCAGCCTCGCCATAAACTGAAACGCTTTTTAGGCCATAGCGTTTTTGAAATTTGAAGAACCATCCATTGCTAGCAACGAACGGTTGTATCCTCGATGGAGAATTGCTGGAGGGTCCTGGTTGTGGGTCGTCGATATCTTCTTCTCTCCCTTCCTCCTCACCAAGGTCGCCACTGTCGTCATCGGGTTCATTTGTAGCGAATGTCTCGTACATCTTCTTCGCTTTTGTTTGTATGATATTGGTGTGTAAGCTGATGTTTTTCTTTCTGCAATCAGCAATCCACAGGGCCAAAGCAGCTTCCATCCGCACTACTGCCTTATTGCGGGGTGTTACGAGCCTCTTCACCGATTAATCAAAAGAAATGCTCGCTGTTTTCCTGATCTTTGCTTCGTCCTTTTTTATGTAACGCAGAGTAGATTCATTGAGGCCAAAATAGCGGCCGACATCCACAAACCTTTTTCCTTCTTTCAACATATCTAAGAGTTTCACTTTTTCTACAATAGTTAACATTTTCCTATGCCGCTTAGGCTGACTAGCAGGAGCCTTAGAAGGTGAAGGACATTTGGGAGGCATTGCAAAGGTAAAATAACGTGTAAAAACACAATCACAAGCAAAACGTATTAATAAGCACAACGAGAACGGCGCACACGAGAGTTAAATTGAGCGAGTGAGGCGGCACATTGGAAATTGGAGGGAAAAGCAAACTGCAATGAAAAAGCCTATCAGACCCCATGATACAGAAAATATTGAAAAACAATTCTGCGATTCGTCGTCTCCCGACATTTCAGCCAATAGCATTCCATGAACTATCTCACGTATGTGAGAGCCTTTTCGTTTCTGAAACGT
>JAXCGZ010018435.1:0-15784 GCA_037179515.1 Halocaridina rubra | reverse complement strand
GTCCTTATGAGTATGTGTATATATATATATATATATATATATATATATATATATATATATATATATATATATATATATATATATATATATATATATATATATATATATATATATATATATATATATTGTGAGTGTGTGTGTGTGACAACAGGAGGGGCAAAAAAAAAAAAATAAATAAACTGCCCTCATCTGGCCTGGGCACGAAGAAAACATAAAGAGAAATACAGATGCAAAGTGTAGTGACTTGTCAGATGTAAAGGGTTAACAAGACATGTGTAACGAATATCCAAGAATATTCAGTGTTGATGTAGGCATAGAAAAAGAACTGTAACTGATGGAAGAATTAACATCGAACTGTCCTGGACAGTTTATTGAAGTCCAAAAGACCTTCAGCTGTAGTATCGCAACGGGCGGCTGTGCCAAGGAGTTTACGACGACAATAATAATAATAATAATAATAATAATAATAATAATAATAATAATAATAATAATAATAATAATAATAATAATAATCAGATTGCAACCTGCCCCATCAAACACCTTTCCCACAAGGTACTGTAAGGTCATTGACCTACGGCTGAAGAGGTAAAACAGGTAAGGGTAAGGAAGAGACGAAATCTCTCTCTCTCTCTCTCTCTCTCTCTCTCTCTCTCTCTCTCTCTCTCTCTCTCTCTCTCTCTCTCTCTCTCTCTCTCTCTCTCTCTCTCTCTCTCTCTCTTTGTATGGCTATCAAACCATCTATCACCACACCCTGCTGATAAAAATCAAATAGCAATACAATTGAATTTAAGCTCTAAAGTAATAAATTTTATACCTAAGTATAAAACCATGATACTTATGATAACGGAAAAGAAAATTATCCTCATAATTCCCCGTCCCCTGGTCAGCTTCATTTCTGATTTACTAATACTTATAATTTCTCTTTCATACTTTAAATATGCGTGTGCATAATATTGTGTGTTGCCTTATGCATGTGATTAATACTATAGAAAATATATTAATACTCTAGAAATATATATCATACATAAGTTATTAGCTGATATGTTCACGGGAGATAGCTCTATGCTCGTAAATGCCCGTCTCCTGGTCAGATTCTGTTTTATTCACTTAATATTTATCCAAATTCCTAAAAACTATGTATGTGTGCGTGTAATCTATTTCAATTGGATTTATGTATGTGCCTGCAAAGTGTTGATCACAATATATAAAATATAAATGAAAAAATTGACAACATTTTTATAAATGGTCACTGTCTGTTTATATAACAAGCAAATTTTTTAAATATATATCAAATATATACCACTCGAATAACTGTTGTTGAATCTCTAGCCCTAAGTCACATTAATTACTGCACAACTGTTTGGGGAGCTACCACTAAGACTCAGATAAACAAAATACAGAAGCTTATTAATTTTGCAGCTCGAGTTGCCCTGGGAGGAATAAGAAAATATGACCACATCACACCAGCTCTCAATAAGCTTGGGTGGCTGCGGGCAGAAAATAAGGTCGTTTATGCTATTTATGTTTTTGTATTCAAAATTTTGGACCATCATTATCCTAGTTGGCTATTTGATTTAAAAACAGTCAGGGATATAAGGGGAACCAACACAAGACAGAGCAGTGAGCTCTTTATTCACAGAACAAACACAGAAGCAGGTTCAAAGATGATCACTATCAAAGGGCCAACACTCTGGAACAATATTCCAGAGCATCTTAAAAATGCATCCTCCTTCACAGCTTTCAAAGGCAAACTATATAGTTTTCTTTTGGACAAATAGTTGCTGCTCATTAAGAACTAATTATTCTCATTGTAAGGAAACAAATATGGAAATGATGCCGATAATAACGATCCTGTATCTAGTGGCATACTTACTACTTTATTATTAACATTATTGTTAACATATTTATTACAACATTATTATTTTCTATGAAAGCTACATTTAATTTAACTATATGTCTAACCCTCTTATTTATTAGTTTAATTACATGTCTACTTATAAGTTACTATTAATGTTGAATAACCATTGTACAAAATGGAAATAAATGTTTGTTTGTTTGTTTGTTTGTTCTCCAGAATACAAAGAGTTAATCAGCATTACTAGAGACTATGATATACTTTTATTGGAACTGTAGTTCTTATTTCCGAATGCCTCTGAATGGAATCGATTAAAAACTACATAAAAAATCAATTACTCTTTCTGTCACATATATTTAAGGCACTTGATAGTGACATCCAAGAAGAAAACACATATAGTGCCATGCAAGAAGAAAACACATATAGTGCCATGCAAGAAGAAAACACATATAGTGCCATGCAAGAAGAAAACACATATAGTGCCATGCAAGAAGAAAACACATATAGTGCCAGGCAAGAAAAAAACACATATAGTGCCATGCAAGAAAAAGACACATATAGTGCCATGCAAGAAAAAAACACATAAGGGAAGAATACACAGCCCTGATGATAACTTCCATTAATAATGATCATATAATCAAATACTCTTGACACTCCCTTTTGAGGTAGAACACCTCAGACAAGTAATCCCAGAAGTGATATCCAGTCTCCAAGGCTTCGTGATTAATTGGTGTACTACTGGACAAGAAGCTTCGCAGTTCAAATGTCCAACATGTACCAAACTCGATTCTGTAATTTTCAAAATAAATACTTGTAGGGAATTTTTTTTAAATTATTCAGACTAGTAAATTTATGTTTATGAACAGTACTAGGAAGATAAAAAGGTACAAAAGCTACGTTTTTAGAGTTTTTCTTGTTAATTTCTTTTATTCCTTACATTGTTTTTCTTCTTTAAAGTTTAAAATACTAAGCTGAAGGAATGCATATTTTCTGTTATGCGTTTTCAAGTGCGCTTGATTTTTTTCTTAATTTTTTATAACTGTGCAGTCAATATAAAACCTTTATGTGATATTACGTTGAAATTCCATGTGATATTTACCCCCGGGGAGGTGAATATATCTCCATGTTCCCCTGCGTGTCGTAAAAGTCGACTAAATGGGGCAAAGCAAGGAGACTATGAATCCTTTTATTTGTATTACCCCCCACAGAGTCAATTATTTTTCTCTGACTCAGCGATCCTCTTTATTAGGGTGATTAGGCCACTTGTAAATAAATAGTTGATATAACAATTGCAATCTCAATAACAATTATTCAATGTATTGTTTAATAAAACATAACTTAGCATTTCGCAAAAAAAATAAAACAAAAACTTACTGCTTCATTGTCAAGGTGCTGAAAGCCATTGGTTAAGAAGGAGCAAGAAGCGATGCTGCAGTGTTCTGACAATTCCTCATCATTACTTCTGTCTTGGCAATAGGTTGGCAAAGTTCACCGTCCTCAGTAAAAGACGGCTTCTGCCGAACTGAAAAAAAAAGAGAGAATAAGAACGCAAATAAAAATTAACAAGAGAAGTAGGAAAAGAATCATGAGTAGAAGGACGGATAAGGAAACGAGGAGGAGATATATACTGTATACATAAGAGACAAGTTTTCAAGAAGAAAGGTGACGGAGTACACAGTTTAGGAGCCAGAGGGGAGGGAAAAGATGAAGTGAAAGAGAAGGAAAGAATACAGTAAAAACATAGTAAAATATATAAGAATTTTACAATTAAGAATTTTACAATAAAGGTCATTCCCATTAGGAAGAAGTAGTAGTAAAGAAATAAAAAATAAAGAAGCAGAGAAGTTAAAAAAAAAAGAAAAAAAAATAAGGAGAATAACTTTCGAGGTTATTGTCATTAGCAATGAAATTATCAAGTGGTACCAAGAGAGGAACCAACAATATGGAGAAGAGTAATAAATTCTAGAGATGAAACTTGTTTTAGGATGAGGAGAAACCCTGAACAGTAACTTTTGGCATATTGTATGAGAAAACTTTCCTCCACTGAGTTGGTTTAGGTCACATAAACAGGTAATGCATATACCATAATCTTTAAATTGAACTTGTGAGTTTATTATTTATCATATCCTTCATTTCCTACCTTATACAGTTTATTATTCATTTCATTATTTATTATATCCTTCATTTCATACCTTTTACAAATGCAAAATAATAACAAATTCATTTATGCATCTGTAACGAATAACTCGAAATGAAACATAGGATACCTGCCCATATGGGCTATTGCAGAGTAATGAATGACTATGAAAATGCCGACACCTAGCCATTAGCACAAGGTATCAGCTGGATAAAGTATTGTCCACATCTAATATCTTTACATATCACTACCTCAGCCAAACACACATTCAATACGTCTTCATAATTATCACAAGCAACTAAGACAAGAGAATATTTTGTCAACTTCCTATCACACTACTGCCACAGTTTCTCTTAAGCTAAGAGTTTAAATTCTCGCCTGTTAAGAATTTTTCTCTACCACAGTCATATTCATGTTTCTTATGTAAATATGGAAAACATATATACTACTTTTTACCAAGACTTACTGGAAGGACCAGACTTAAAAAGAATCATTATTCCACACATCATATCAGAGCTTACTTTTCCTCTGAGAAATTCAGTACATTTAAGTGTAAGCCTCCACTGCTCTGGATTGGGTCCAAGTTTGGCTGCTACTGTGTTAATATAAATAAGGCTTTCATTTATAGCTACTAAAATATCTTATAGAAGCTAAAAATATATTTCAGGAAGGGTTAAAGTATGACTTACACGGAGAACATTACTCTGTCAATCTCTCTTAGTCGGTATAAAATTGCTAAAACATATTAGCAAATATTGCGATACCAAGATAAAGTATGGAATCCACGGAGGGTGATACACTTAAAAAAGGAAGGAGTTGGAACTTTCCAAAGTAATTCAATGATACATTACCTCCAAATATAGGCACTCTGTGTCCATTATTACAGACATGTGTCATTAGTGAATGGGTACCAAAGACAGGTTCAGGTAGGTACAGAAAGTGAAAGAGGAAGCAAAACGTTATCAATGTTTGTTGATATTGATCCAGTGGCGACTCTTGAGAATTATTCTCTTTTTCATACATCAATCATTGTTTACGATGTACTAAGTCTATGAAGGGTACTTGCTGAGGCTGAAATAATCAAAGTATTCCAGTGTTACTTAGATTACTAGCAACAAAATTTAAGTATTACAGATTTATTATCAAGTCAGTTCCAAATTCTTACTTATGTTATCATTTGATTAACAGTGCATAAAAATATTTAAGAAGTAAAAAATAAGTACATGGCAATAGCTAGAACATAATGAAGTAACATTTCGTGTAATGGACAAATCAAAGCACTACATGTATAAAAGGGACAGTATTCTACCATTGCTTACTTGGAAGCATTGTTTACATAAAAATGCCACATACTGATAACAAAAGCATACAAGAAAACAAAAACATGACATCTCCAGCTTATACTGACAATTTATGACTTAAGCACACTATAACAAAAGTAATGAAAGATCATATTACCTTGAACTCAGATAAGTATAACATCCACTCATATAAAATTTAAAAAAAACATACAATGGTAATAATTAAGCAAGGACACCAGAGAGTAACTATATGCTCACTTATTCCAGATAAACTGGCATTCCTGCAGAAAAGCAATCAATATTAGAGATAAAGTTATGCATACCTGTTGCATTTCCTTTAATATTTAACCTCGTAATGTTTTTTGTTTCTTGCCACTCATAGTATTAGGAAGTATTAGGCCAGGAATCTCCTTCCTACAATATATGCAGATGGTTAACTAGACTTTCAATAAGGAAACGGAAAAATAAAATTAATATGTATTTGAATAAATAAGATGTATACAAATATATAGCAACATACAGTAATACATATAGATGGTTAACTAGACTTTTAATATGGAAATAGAAAAATAAAATTAATATGTATTTGAATAAATAAGATGCATACAAGTATACAGCAAAATACAGTAATACATACAAATATACTGAAAAATAAATATAAAATATAAAAATGATTACATAGATATCTGGATGTACTGTAGTGATGCAAAGCTACACATTCAAGTATTATGTACAGGAATAAATGTTAAAATTGACACACATGCATTGAAAATCCATCAAGATTTAATATCCTCAACCCAACTGACGTATACAGTATGCCTACCATGATGAGTCAGTGGCTATGAGGGGTTTCTGGTAATAAAGCCCAACCAGAACTGTAATACTTGCATCTCTGATTGTGTGTCGTTGAGGAAAAAGTGGGAATAAAAGGGAGGAGATTAGTAACATGGCTGTATAAAATATGGGGGGATGTGTTGGCAATGTGTGAAATTAAGGCAAGTGCGTGAGCTTTGACACTGCTACCCACTTACAAGGGGATTATGGGCCATATATCTCGCTTTTTATGTGATTTTCAATAACGGGATTTTGAACTTTATACAGTATATATATATATATATATATATATATATATATATATATATATATATATATATATATATATATATATATATATACAGTGTTCCCCCCCTTATTGCGGTAGTTCGGTTCCGGGGCCCGGCGTGAACCAGGAAAATCGCGAAGTAGGATCAGCAAAAAAAAAAAAAAAAAAAAAAATGATTATGACACCAGGACAGGCCAAAAATGAAAAAAATAAAACGGCCTTTATCAGGCTGTAAAGAGAAACAGAGATGGAGAGTGTAATGACCTGTCAGATGTGAAGGGATTATAAAAGATGTAATGAATATCCAACTCTCTGCTGGGTTTACTATACCTCTGCATTACTTTCATGATGTCTATTCTAAAAATTCTCCTTATATCTTATTATTATTATTATTATTATTATTATTATTATTATTATTATTATTATTATTATTATTATTATTATTATTATTATTGGCAACAATAATTTTCCTTTGATGATGATTGAGGAGATTATTATTATTATTATTATTATTATTATTATTATTATTATTATTATTATTATTATTATTACTACTACGAATTCGTAATTAAACCATTATTTTTACTATAAATAACATAGTTTTGGTTGAATGAACAAGAGTTACTTAAAGATTCTCTCTCTCTCTCTCTCTCTGAACACTGATTCTCTGTTCTGTCAGGTACACTTGAAATGTTTGAGATGTATTGACTAAAAGGAAGTGTGCTCTTTAAGCATTGTAGAAAAATGAGTCGTCGCCCAATAGTTACTTACGACAGAGTGAGCTCTACAGTTATTGCTGATTTCTGAGGCTTCTACAGCGCAGTTTGATTCCTCACCGTGGCGAGATTCATAGTAAGATACAGACATCATTTTAGTGTCAACAGTGCTTTTTGGGGTCTTTTTGGACTTAATCTGTAGTTTTGAGAAAAAGCTATCTGTCAGTGGTAAAACCCTATTCGTTTGGCGGACTCGGATTTGCGCATGCGCAGTACGACGTGGGGTGACGTCATGTTGTCTCCCTCTCTCGTTGACGTCTCTCCAAGCTAGTGTTGCCACCTCACCTGATATCATGGACTATTCTGGACCATCCTCCTTGGCGGATATCGAGGCCGACATAGCCCTGTGTGACGAGGATGGCCAGGATATGCGGGATTGGCCTCTTCTTCCACCATGCAGACATCAGCAGCCGCCAGCTGGGGTTATGTGCTCTCACCCTGTTATGATTTAAGTGATCTAATCTTTTATTTATAATAAGGTTATTCCCTTTATCGCACCTCTTTTGTTTTCATTGTACTTATACCCGTTGTTGGTTTTCTAATGTTTATATTGATTGAGCCGACCGGCACCCATCTTGCAACAATAAACTGGAAGCCATGATTTATGCTTATTATAAGTACAAACCTTTACATTTGGCGACGAGTGAACCCGCCATGGATATGGGAAACCTCTCAAGTTTGGTTATATTACTGGCTTAAATAGATTCACCTTGCAAGATTTCTGGTAGGTGCCAAATGTTTTGTTTGCCGACGCCGGGATTAGGCTACCATGGTTATGCCTAATTGGATCCTGGATTGATGCTGCATGATTCACCTCGACTAGGCTAGTATTGGATTTAAGCCTAGGTGCCCTGTATGATGTTGCTGCAGTTTTGGGCGCATGTTTCTTCAAGCCTAGCATAAGTTTTTGCTACCCTAGCATATCGAATCGTCGGTTGTTTGGGTGCTACATTAGCCTAAGTGTTTGTGGATACTGGTAATATTACAGAATAGGTCCGCAATGTTGTCGTCGTTGAATCAGATTAGAATTGATTGTTTTAATCCATCGAAAATTTCCTTGGAATTATGGCTAAGCCTATCAGAGGCGCATTTTAGTCATTTAAATGTCATTGAGGCTAACGAGAAAAAAAATCTCCTGCTTGTGTCATTGGGTACTGATGTTTTTAGTGTTTTAGGCAATCTTTGTGCTCCTGATTTGCCCCACACAAAGTCTTATGCAGACTTGGTTCAGTTATTGAAAGGTCATTTTATTGTTAAGCCTTCTTATCACAGAAGTTTGCTAGTCTTCCAGCAAAGAAAAAAAAGGAAGGATGAGAGTGTAAAAAGAATTGTATGCTGATTTAAAGGCTCTAGCAAAGCATTGTAATTTTGGCAACCAATTTGATGGTAGAGTAAGAGATCAGTTATTTATGGCTGTAGATGCTGAAGTTTATTTTTCAAATTTAGTGGCTCTCAACATAGATCTCCAAGCAATGACCTCTCAGGCTATTTTGGAGAGAATTTTGAACATGGAAAAAGCATTTGTAAGTGAGAAAGATGAGGTTCAGTCACAGGTTCAGGTTGTAAGAAGAAAATATGTAGGTTTATCTTGTCAACATTGTGGTTTCTCTCATGACAGCTTTTATTGTAGATTTAAGCATTTATCATGTTATAATTGTCATAAAAAGGGTCATTTACAGAAGGTTTGTAAAGAAGCCAAAAGAGAGAGTGGTTATAGTACAGCTAAAGGTTCACATAAACCAAGCAAGAAAGATTTCAGTAGTAAACCTAAGTTTAATAGTAGGAAAACTGTAAAGATTGTGGATGATCAAGATGCATCATTAAGTGATAATGATGATGAGGATGATAAAGTGTTAACTGTCAGAGATAAAATCTATGCTGTTCATGCTGAACAATTTTATTTTTCTGTTAATAAGATGCAAGTTCCTTTTGAGGTTGATAGTGGTGCTACTGTTTCAACTTTGAATAAAGATTGGGTTGAGAAGTTGAATTTGAAAGTTGAACAATGTAAGAAACCCTTACAGGCTTATGATGATTTTAATATAAAGGTTTTGGGAAAAGTGATTGCTCCTGTTGTGTTTAATGGATATAATGCATCACAAGTCTTTTATGTTGTTGGTTCAAAGAATACAAATTTATGTGGTAAAAATATAATGAAACAAGTTGGTATTTATTTAGCAGGATTCGATGAAAGTACCAAGGTTAACAATGTTCATAATGTAAGTGTTTAACAAGTGTTTGAAGATTATAATGTTGATGTAAGCAAACCTATTTCTAGCATTGTAGCTAAAATTCATTTAAAGAGTGATGCTACTCCAAAGTTTGTAAAAGCACGTACTGTTCCATTTTACCATAAAGAGATGGTTGAAGTGGCCATTGATAAACTTGTAAGTGAAAATATTATAGAATCTGTTTCTCATAGTGAATGGGCTGCGCCTATTGTACCAGTGTTAAAAGAGAATAAGAAAGAAATTCGCATATGTGCAGATTTTAAGCATTAGAATAAGCAAATACAATGTGATAAATACCCCTTGCCTAAGATTGATGAACTTTTGTGCAGTGTTGGTAAAGGCAAATTTTTTTCTAAGATTGATTTGAAGAATGCATATTTGCAAATACCTGTTGAAGAACAAAGTCAAGAGTTTTTAGTTATTAATACACACAAAGGAAAGTATAAATACAAGAGGTTGCCATTTGGCTTGTCCTCTTCTCCTGGTATTTTTCAAAGATTTATTTCACAGATCTTATGTAATATTGATGGTGTTGCTGCATATATGGATGATATAGTTGTCAGTGGTAAAACTAAAGATGAGCATGATGAGAGACTCAAGAAAGTTTTAAATGTGTTGCAATCTCATAATGTACAGATAAATAAGAGTAAAACAGTTTTAAATATGGAATGTATTGAATATTTAGGTTACTGTATATCAAGTGAAGGAATAAAACCATCCCCAAAGAAGGTTAAAGCAATTTTGGATGCTCCTTGTCCTACCTCAGTAGCAGAGGTCCACTCATTTTTAGGGATGATTACATTTTACTGTAGATTTATTACGAATTTTTCAACTACATCAGCTCCATTGTATGATTTATTGAAAAAAAGGTGCCAAGTTTAAATGGACAAAGATTGAACAGAATGCATTTAAATGTCTTAAGCAAGATTTTGTAGACTCTAAAGTGTTAGTAAATTTTTATGGGTCATATCCCTTGATTGTTGAAGTTGATGCTTCACCTGTTGGTGTAGGATGTGTGTTATTGCGAAAGGTCAATGGAGTAGAAAGACCTATTTATTTTGCAAGTAAGAAATTGAGTAGTGCTGAGATGAAATATTCACAGTTGGATAAAGAAGGATTGTCTGATTTTCGCTGTCAAAAGATTTAGATATTTTCTTTTGGGTAGAAAATTTATGGCCAGAACGGAGCATAAACCACTTTTAGGATTGTTTGGTAAAGATAAGCCAATTCCTCAGAATGCCAATTCTAGGATACAAAGATGGGCTTTGTTACTTTCTCAATATGACTTTGATCTAGTGCATAAACCTGGAAAGGAAAATGTTATTGCCGATGCACTTAGCGGTCTTCCAGTAGAAGATGAAATTCAGTCTGGGATTCCTGCTGAGTATGTAAGATTAGTGGAATTGCTTGATTTTGATGAAATTTCTTATAAGGTAATTAGACAATATAATAAGAAAGATAAAGTGATGTCTCAGTTAATTAATTGTCTAAGATTTGGTTGGTCTAAAGAAAATAATTTGTTACTCATGGAATATTGTAATGTTAAAGATGAATTGTCTCTTCATAATGACGTAATGTTATACAGGAATCGTATTGTAATACCTGTAGAGTTGAGGTGTAAGATATTGACTCATTTACATAATGGTCATAATGGAATAAATGCCATGAAAGCAGAGGCTAGGAAATGGGTTTGGTGGCCAATGATTGACCAAGACCTTGCAGGGATGACAAAGAATTGTAATATTTGTTTTAAGAATTATAAACAACCACCAGCTAATACTTTGTCATGGCCTAATACGGGAAAACCATGGTCTAGGGTCCATATGGACTATGCAGGTCCTATTGATGGTAAATATTTTCTAATTGTCATTGATTCTTATAGTAAGCTCTTAGATATACAGTTCTCTAGTTCCGCAACATCTGGTGTCACTATAAATCACCTAAGGAAAGTATTTTCTAATTTTGGCTTGCCAGACATGATAGTGTCAGATAATGCTCCTAAGTTTGTATCACAGGAAATGAAGGTGTTTTTGCAAAAGAATGGTATAAAACATGTTTGTCCTGCCCCTTATCATCCAGCCTCTAATGGTCTTGCAGAAAGAGCTGTAAGGACATTTAAGGAGGGTTTAAGAAAATTTAAAGAGGGAGATTATACTACTAGAGTTTGTCGTTTTTTTTATAACTATAGAAGAACTGTACATTCTGCTACAGGAAAAGCTCCTGCAGAGATTATGTTTAATAGAAATTTCAGAGGTACTGTAGATGTAAAGCTGAAAGAAAGTAAAGAATGTAATGATAGTCTTTCAAATGAAGAAAACATGTACAAAGCTGATGATGCTGTGTTTGCACGTAACTATGGTAAAGGTCCACTATGGGTGGAAGGTAGAATTGTAGAAGTATTGGGTTTAAGAAATTATAAAGTGCAAGTACATTGTTCAGGGAATATGATATGGAAAAGACATTCTGATCAATTGATGCATAGATATTTTGGAGATTTCAATCAGTCTAATAATGTACTGTTGAATAATGATTATGATAATCCTGTTGTAAGTGAAATTGAAGCTGATAATCCTGTTGTAACAAGTGTTCCTAGTGAATTAACAACCAATTCTAATATTATAGAAACAAATGGTGTACTTTCAAGAGATGTTATTAATGTACCTTCAAGAGATGTAAGTAATAGTGCATGTGATGAGTTACTTATACAGACTCCTGTAGTGAGAAGGTCTCAGAGAAATATCAAGCCCCCTGATCGTCTTAATTTGTAAATAGTGTTTTGAACTCCTTATATAGAATTTTCATGTGTGCCTTGTTTTAAGAAGTTGATGATTTATTTTTTATATGTGATGTATTGCAAATTCTAGGGGAAAGGAATGTTATGATATAAGTGATCTAATCCTTTATTTATAATAAGGTTATTCCCTTTATCGCACCTCTTTTGTTTTCATTGTACTTATACCCGTTGTTGGTTTTCTAATGTTTATATTGATTGAGCCGACCGGCACCCATCTTGCAACAATAAACTGGAAGCCATGATTTATGCTTATTATTAGTACAAACCTTTACACACCCTCATCCTCAACTACTGAACTCTGCCTCCTCTAAATGCCCCATAGACCATGGGTCTGATTCCAGCAGTGCCTCAACGTCGCCTGCTGCCAAAACTCACAAGACAGACAAGGATGCTGTTCCACATGCAACCTTTGGCAGTTCCTTGTCCTGCCCTCTTCCTCCTGCTGTACCTTTGTTGCCTCCTTCAGCTACCTCTTCATCACTCCAGTCAGCTGCACTCTCATCACTCTCATCTGCTGCCCCAGCCTTTGCTCCCCGGGCAGATTATGTCAAGCTGGGCTTCCAAGAAAACCCCTCCAGTGAAGTGAAGCTTCGTTGGCTTACTGATGTCACCAAAACTTTTCGTCTCAATCCGGAGCTGGCTGAGGTGAAGATGTCTTCGGTTACATCGTGCTTTGTCTACATCTCGAGGCGTTGCAAGGACATCATTGACAGGGTCACGAGTGGGGATTTTCTTTCTCTACGTTGCGATATTCAGGACTCAATTGAGCAGCCCCGTAAGTTCCCAACATACCTCGTTACTCGCTACCCTATTGCACTTGACCCTTCCCTTGCCAAGGAGCTACCAGGAGTGCACACTGCTCGACAGTTCTTTCAGGACGGGGAGCCTATCAACCGTATTGTCATCACCTGGAGTCTCCCTGAACCACCCCCACCAGTCGTTGAGTTTTCCTTTCTCCCTTGCCTCCCTTCCTGTGAATTGCGCAGGATGAAGGACGAGCAGCCTTGGTGTTTTAAATGCTGGGGTATTGGCCATATCTCACGCTATTGTTCTGCTCCGGCCAGATGTGCGTGGTGTGCTGCTGCCCATGACACACGCTCCTGCCCGCACTGTATACCTGCCTCATCTGCTGCTGCCGCTGCTTGTGATACTGCTCCAGGATCCACGTCTCAGCCTCCACCAGACACTTCGCAGTGGAAGTGTGTTCGGTGCAACATGCCTGGGGTCAACATCTGGCATGGCTGTGCTAGACGGTCTCATGCCACACCACCAGAGCGCGCTCCACTGCCCCCGCCACCACCCATCGCCGCAACTTCCTCTCTATATCATTGAAGATATTCTTCCTGAGAGTAGAGGCACTGAGGACATGAGGAGGAACTATCCGAAAGGAGATTACATCAAAATGAATGAGCTTTTTGCAGTTATTGACTGGAGAACCTTATTTTACAACAAATCTGTACAAGAAATGTATGACATCTTTTGTGAGAAATATGGGAAGATAGTAGATTGCTGCATACCTGTCTCCAAAGTAGGTGTAATTCATGCCAGAGAGAAATGGTTCGATAATTGGTGTAAAAGAGCTAAGGAGTGGAGAGACAAATGCTTGAAAAGGTATAGGAGGAGAAAAAACATAAATGCCTGGCAAACCTACAAAAGAGCAAGAAATGACTACCTAAGTAAAAGGAGAGAGGCAGAGAGAGACTATGAGAGGGACATCACCAGGAAGGCTAAAGAAAATCCCAAGCTTTTCCACAGCTTTATCAGAGGAAAACTGAAGGTAAAAGAACAGGTTTTAAGGCTAAAGAGAGCGGATGGAAGCATCACTGAGACGGATGAAGAGATCTGCAAAGAACTGAACAAGGAGTTTCAGTCAGTATTTACAGTAGAAAATACCCCACCCCCTCAGATTGCAGTGATAGAAGCTCAAGGGCCGGTATTAGAGAACATCAACCTTACAGCCACAGAGGTATGCAAAGCGCTGATGGATTTAGATGTTCATAAAGCTACAGGTCCTGATGACATATCCCCTCATGTGCTTAAAAAATGCACAAACACAATATCAGTGGCACTAAGTATCATATTTAAGGAGTCACTGGAGTCGGGGGAGATTCCAAGATGCTGGAAACAAGCAAATGTGATACCTATCTTCAAAAGGGGAAGGAGGGATACGGCTCTGAACTATAGACCAGTTTCCTTGACCAGCATAGTTTGCAAAGTTATGAAGAAACTACTAAGGAAACATATCTCTCTTCACTTGGAATCCTTCAACTTTTTGTCAGTGAGGCAACATGGCTTCAGAGAAGGTAGATGAACAGTAACAAACTTATTAGAATTTTATGATGAGGTAAGCCAAATCTTACAGGAGAGAGAGGGCTGGGCAGATTGCATATTCCTAGACTTCCAGAAAGCGTTTGACACTGTTCCACATGGGAGACTTATTAGGAAGCTGCAATCAATGGCTAGAATAGGTGGAAATGTTTTGGAATGGATAAAAACTTACTTAGAAGGAAGGGAACAGAGGGTTAGAGTAAGACTCTCAGTGACTGAATGGAGAAGAGTTAGTAGTGGAGTTCCACAGGGTTCAGTTTTAGGGCCACTTTTGTTCCTTGTATATGTAAATGACCTACCAGAGTGTGTAAATTCATTCATGAATATGTTTGCAGATGATACAAAGATTGTGAAGAAAGTAAAAAACGAGAACAATGGTAGAGAACTTCAGGAGGATCTAAATAATCTGCATGAGTGGTCAGAAAAGTGGCTAATGAAATTCAATACTTCAAAATGTAAGATAATGAGAATGGGTACAAATACAAGAAGGCCCAAGCTTGACTACTCGGTGGCTGGAGTACAACTTCAAGAGACAGAAAATGAGAGAGATCTAGGAGTAAACATACTGGCAGATTTGTCTTCAGAAATACATATAAATGGCATAGTAAGGGTAGCATATGCATTCTTATCAAATGTAAGGGTAGCCTTCAGGCACATGGACAAGGAAATGTTTAGAAATATTTATGTAACCTATGTGAGGCCAAAACTCGAATATGCAGCCCCCTTTTGGAATCCGCACTTGAAAAAACACATAGCTAAGCTTGAAAAAGTTCAAAGACATGCCACGAAACTGGTGCCAGAAATACGCAATCTCAGTTATGATGAGAGGCTGAGGGAATTAGATTTACCATCACTCGAAGCTAGAAGAGTGAGGGGGGATATGGTGACAGTCTTTATATTCCTTCATGGTTATGATAGAGTGGATAGGGATCGATATTTTGATATGGCTGGCTCTAGAACTAGAGGTCATAGTTTGAAGCTTCGTAAGAAAACTTCTTTGCAGGATGTAAGGAAATACTTTTTCAGTGTAAGAGTAGTTGATAATTGGAATTGGTTAAGCGAGGAGGTAGTTAATGCTATCTCAATCCATATTTTTAAAGACAGGTATGATAAGTATCACTAAGTATAAAATGGAACCGATGAGGAGACGGGAAGATACGAGCTTTGGGCTCTTTCCCGTAAACACAATTAGGTAATCACAATTAGGTAATCACGTCCTACTGACTCTGCTCTCCGTAAGGCTGTTGCTACCCTGCAGTC
>JAXCGZ010018434.1:0-15826 GCA_037179515.1 Halocaridina rubra | reverse complement strand
TCTCTCTCTCTTTCTCTCTCTCTCCTCTCTCTCTCTCTCTTTCTCTTTCATATACTGACTCCCAAAACATAAATGAATGATTCCAAGAAAGTTTTATTCTGTTTATATATTTCGCCCTTGTATATTTGCCAAATGATATGAAAACCTGATAAAAATAAGTAATATAGTTGACAGTGCTAGTGATCACCGTGGCAAAGCTGTATCATCCTTTTGTTCATCCATTTATTTTTCATTTTTTATATCTATAAATTTGTTTTTGTTTCCTATCTCCATTTTACTCTTCCTTCCTGGTGATTCCCTAGTGGCCTAAAGCATGCACAATGCGTCATCAACTCTCCCTTCTTCACCACTGTCCTATCACAACTTTTCTCGTCCTTTCAGATGAAGGCATCTTATCAAAATAATTTATGAGACTACTAACCCCAGTTAGAATAATTTGAAGTTTTCTCTTATTTTTGCAGATTCATTCCAGCTGCAGATGAATTCACCTACGGGCCCACCATGACCCATCCACCCTCCTGGGTGGATATCCATAGCCACCACCGGTAGCGTCAGCAACTTTGAGGCATCAGGAGGAGGGTTCATGGCCTGTCACGGTTTGAGGTAAGTATGGGCATGCAATGAGAGTAACAAACACGCCTGCCAGAACCAAACTTCCTCACAGGAAGGCAACGTCCAAATTGTTAGTAGAAAAAGGAGTCTGTGACGTAAAACTGATTGCAGTTGACAGTGCCAGCTTTATTGCTTGGACAAAAGGAATACTCTTACCTGGATATTGGTGAAATTATAATCTAACCTTATTAGAATTTACATTACAATGGACTGCGCTATAACGTGGCTAACTTTGTCCCTCGATATCTCGCTTTGTGACATCTAACATGCGAAGTGATTGGTTTTACGTCACACATTCTCTTTTCTACCAAGAGCTAGGACGATGCCTTCTTGCGAAGGACTTTGGTCTTGGTAGGCGTGATCATTACCCTGAGTTAATGACCTTTCTAACCTCAGACAGTGGAGGGCCGCGAACCCTCAACCTGATGCCTCAAAGTCGCAGCGAGCACACGCTTAGTGACATCGAAAATCACAAAGAATAATTCTACAAAGAATATTAGTCTTATAAACATTGCGATTATAATAAACTGAGTTAAAATATGTCTCGCTGTCTCGGATACCGACATTCAGAATGACTATACATCATCCATGTTCCCCGTGCATGAGTCAGGTAATACAATGACTGAGCTATAGACATGATATATAGAAAATAACCATATCTTCCGTCATTTAATTAAGAAAAAATTATTCAAGTTAATTTAATTTAAATATATTTAGCGTAATTGAATTTCATTCAGTTTCTTTGACTTTAATTCTTCTACTTGTAAGTTACTTTACCACCAGTTTAATATAGATCTTCCCCGTGTGTAAGTCAATCATATACACGGGAAATAAACTTATTTAATTTTATTTAATTCTTGTGCACGTGAATTATTTCACCTGCACTACAATAGGGATGTTCCCCATATGTAATCCAGGTGCTTTCTGACACTTTATATTCTTTTTTCTCTAAAAACTAATTCATAGATAAAACACTCGATTGCGTCATATAGCCCAAAGCATAAAGGTATTGCGTCATCATTTTACTTTGGCTTCTTTTCACAAAGAAATTAAAGAGGCCCTACGAGACGCAATGACCTGAGAGGGCAAAGAGATGGCACTAGTTTTCATAGGTTAGAACTGAACAGACTTAGTGGAAACACCAGCTTCCACAGGTTGGCACTGAAGAAGCTTAGAGATGACACCATCTTCTACTGAATGGGGTTGAATAGGAATAGTGGAAACAGCAGTCCCTACAGGTTGGCACTGAAGAAGCTTAGAGATGACACCATCTTCTACTGAATGGGGTTGAATAGGAATAGTGGAAACAGCAGTCTCCACAGGTTGGCACTGAAGAAGCTTAGAGATGACACCATCTTCTACTGAATGGGGCTGAATAGGCATAGTGGCAACAGCAGTTTCCATAGGTTGGCACTGAAGAAGCTTAGAGATGAGACCATCTTCTACTGAATGGGGCTGAATAGGCATAGTGGATACAACCGTTTTTATAGGATGGCACTGAAGAAGCTTAAAGGTGACACCATAGTCTATTGAATGGTACTGAAGAGGCATTAATGGGACTCTATTTTCTGCTTGAAGTTGTAAAGAAGCACCATTATTTTCCAATTGTGTAATATTAGGACAGCATTGACAAAGCTGATATTGATTTGATAATGAGAAAAGATGAAAAACCAGACAGGTTGCTTATGATCCTTTCCAGTGCTGCAACTGGATCAAAGGGAGTTATGGCAGACAATTTTTTATACTGATGATGATGATGATCCGATTTTACGTTCACGTACTCCTTTTTCTATTAAGGGCTAGGACGGTGCCTTCTTTCGAAGGACTTTGGTGTTGGCAGTGTGATCGTTACCTTGAGTGAATGCCCTTTCTAGCCTCAGACCATGGCGGGTCTCGCAAATTGGCACACCCTACCAACCCGACCTCGGTGGCCGCTGATATTTTTTTCCACTATGCAAAATCATGGGTGTGTATCTCAGAATATGAGAACTTGCACTTCTCAAGTCCATTCTGTGTCTCCACATTCGCCAGATTATGGGAGTCGATATTATGTTATAACGAGGTGCAGCAAATGAAGAGGCTATGATGAAAATGCAGGTCTCTGGGAGCTAGTAGCCAATACACCCCAAGGAGCATACCCTCCCAATAATGTGGCCTGGTTGGGTATTTTTCGGCGCCGTCCTATTGGCACCACTCTTTTGTATCCGCTCTTTTGATGCTAAAGTGTTCTGTCTTTGCCCTTTTGGCACTAAGCTAACCTGACCTAACATAGTCAAAGCAGCTTATTGCTAAAAGGGCAATGCCAGAAGAGTGGCACCAAATAGTCCCCTTCCGAGTGTGGGCAGAGACACTGACCAAATAGGATTTTATTCGTAGCTTCCAGTCCATCCACCATTGTTATCTTCCTGAATGTTGGACAATTCATTGAATAATGTTGGTGAGAGTCTCCGCACTTCAGACACTTGAGTCTTTCTTTAGATACGACGCAATGGCATAGCCTCACATCGATCAGTATAACCAAAAATGAGAAAAGACAAAGGGTCTGATAATATAATTTTCACTTGAAGCACCTAAGAGGAATCTCTCTCTCTCTCTCTCTCTCTCTCTCTCTCTCTCTCTCTCTCTCTCTCTCTCTCTCTCTCTCTCTCTCTCTCTCTCTCTCTCTCTCTCTCTCTCATAAATTATTCTTCCTGTCTCTTGCACTTTTGCTTTGTTTTATGTTCACAGAACTTCCCTCAGTTTCTTACTTAAAATTAAGATAATTTCATTCTTCACTGTTTTTATTTATCTATTTTTTGACTGTTTTACACCAGTCACTTCTTTAATAATACTAGAAATAACATGAGCGTTTCGTATTTTAACATTAAGAATAGAATCATAAGCTTATTTTTTTCTTTTTGCTTGGTAAATTGTTTTAAATATACATTTTCCATCTATAGCCAACCAAATAGAAAAGTTACTTTAGAAAGTAGGCTTAATATGCAAATATATCCTTGTGCCATATAGCGATACTATAGAATTGTTTTTGAAAGACGGAACAAGACATTTTTCATAGTTACCCAGAAAATACTCTACAGAAATGCGTTTTCTATAATGTATTTTTGTACGTTTTCTATATCATATTTTGATACGAGGGAGAAAAAGTTAATGCATGATATAAGGAAAGAGAGAGAGAGAGAGAGAGAGATTATTTTTTTTTATTTTATTAATTTATTGCGCCAAGGCGTCAGACATTACATGAGTTCATACAAATAATGCTTCAAATGGATATAAAACCAAGAATTGAACATGGTTTACAGGGAGGTGTACATATTGATAAAATATAGCTGCATACTAACACACAACTCACAGAATGGCAGCACAGAGTACATTATATGCAAAAGTAAAGCTCAGAGAAACGCAGAATGCACAAACAGAATTATACAGCAACATACAGAAAATATATGTATAATTCAATATAATTAATGGCCACCAAAGTGAGGAAAACGAGCAAGAATAACATCAAGGTTGTCATCATTAAGTAAAAATGAGCAGATCTGTATTAAGTTCTGACCTCGTGGTAAAACATCTCTCACTGTGGGGCACTGAAGACAATAGTGGTCAAGAGTGTTAGCATTAGTTCGGTCGCATAATGTACAGGAGGTGTACTGTGGCATATCTAGAGTCTGGGAGACCTGCCATAAAGGCCGATACCCCATTCTGAGCCGAGCACTAACTACATTGTTTTTCCGCACCATTAACCCGCGTCTGCGATACTTGTAGCGACTGTGAAGGAAGTGATCATGGTGCTGTATGGACACACTGTTGGCCCTCTCCGTGTCCCTGCGCTGGACCGTCATGGCAAACCCAGCTGAGTAGATGATGTTACGTAGGCATCGGAGGGAGGGCTCAGCGTCCACAGCATGCCCATCCAGCATACAGGCCGCCTTGGCAAGACGATCCGCTGTGTCGTTGCCAGTCAGCCCAATGTGGGATGGAGTCCACACAAATGACACAACAAGAGAAGCATCCCGAGCGGCTGCGAGGCGACATAGTATATCTCCCACAGCACGGCCACAGATAGGTCTTGGCGAGGATAGGGCTTGTAGGGCCGATTGGGAGTCACAAATTATTACCCCATTCACTCGTCGTCGAACAAGGAGAGTCACGGCATCCAAGATGGCATTCAGTTCACAGTAGGTGGAGCTCGACGAGGTGGGTAGTCTACGGCCAATCCATGAATCAGCCGGCACAGGCGGCTCCATGGTGGGGGAAAACACAGCACATGCCGCCCTCCCATCTGCTTGCACAGAACCATCAACATAGACGTGGTGTGCTGCAGGGACAGACGTGGATACATCAGCGATAGTCTCCAGAGCTAACTGTCTCTGCAAGGGGGGATAGCCATCCTTCGAGGTCGGTGTATATATATATATATATAGAGAGAGAGAGAGAGAGAGAGAGAGGAATTGAGTCTCTGTATATATATATATATATATATATATATATATATATATATATATATATATATATATATATATATATATATATATATATATATATATATATATATATATATATATATATATATATATATATATATATATATATATATATATATATATATATATATATATATATATATATATATATATATATATATATATATATATATATATATATATATATATATATATATATATATATATATATATATATATATATATATATATATATATATATATATATATATATATATATATATATATATATATATATATATATATATATATATATGTAGGTGGTAAATTTTTAGAAGAGGGAACTATTTACTATAACAACATAGCTGTAGAAAAAAAATGTCGAAAAAGCACATATTTTGGTGTGTCCTAACCTATCCTAAGCTAACCTGACCTCAATAAACCAAAATATCTTTTTTTTTTTATTCGTCCCTTCATGATTGAGAGGTGGCACCGGGTAAATATGGGGTCCATTATTATCGTCTTAGTGAGATCTGTTATTCTATTTATATAAAAAAGCCATATTCCATTAATCCCCATAACTAATATAATACCTATATATATATATATATATATATATATATATATATATATATATATATATATATATATATATATATATATATATATATATATATATATATATATATATATATATATCATGGCTATGTAAGGAAACTTAAAGAAATTTTGAGATCCTTTGTACTTGCGAGTATATTTATCTACTACTCATCTTCATATCTCAAGGAAGAATATATAAAAGAAGAAGAAAAAGATATATGCGACAATGATAGAATTCAGGCCATCATTTGTAATATAGAACTATAGAACACACGATCTGTCCTTGAAGAAGAGAGCAGAAAAGAATCATTTTTTTTTGGTGCCCGGGCCCTATGAGGACAATATTCTTTACTCGTCCCGTTGTAATATTCATAAGAAAAAGGTATTTGGAGGTTCAGAACAAAATAGTTAGCAATTTACCATTTCGAATTAAAATATAATTGAAAATAAAAAAAAACATAATCTATAATCTCTGGAAAATAAGAAAAGGAATAGCGCTATTGAATAACATCGGCAGACTGGAATCGCCTCAAGAGAAAAAGATTAACAATATGATAAAAAAAAAACTTTTGAGGGGTGCTGTTGTAAAAGCGAGAATAAGACATAGAATTTGAATTGTTATGTGTAGATTTTTAAATTTATTTGTCATGACTAACGTTTTCAAGAGAATTTTCTTATTAAATATATTACTTTTCATCGAGACACGAGTTGAATAGCAGGTCTTCGTGTCCTGCACAAACTCGGAAGAAGAAGAACGTAAACATGGATGGTGGGTTTGTTTCGCAATTTGTAATTTATTTTCACCATGCTTTAGCTTCATTTTTGTGATGTTAAACCTTAAACACAAAATAAAGAACTTCGAGAATAATGTAAGAGTGATATACGTATGTGACAATTTTATAAAAAAATATAAAATATTGACATAGGTCCCTCATCTGCCCAGACTGCTCATCAAAAGGGTATAATTTTAGTTATGGAGAGTAATGGAATATGGCTACTTTTATATAAATAGAACCCCCGGCTAGAGAGGACGCGTTCCCCTAGATGAGGTTAGGTTAGGACAAACCAAAATTTTTTTTTGACATATGATCCCCTCTTCTACGAATTGACCCTCAAATGGTATCTCAAATGTTAATTTTTTTCTTTCCGTACAATATTTAACATACTGGGGCCGCGGTAGCTCAGTGGTAGAGTACCTTAGTCACGAAGTGACTGAATTGGGTTCGATTCCACACCATATCGTTAGGAAGGGCATCCATCTTTCATCCCCCAGCTCCAGTGTGTCTCGAATGGGGGAAAAATGTGACATAGAGCAGTGTAATTCAACATATGAATGTCTTACTGAAAGATTATATTTGCTTTACTCGGTATTTTTTCCTTTTTAGAATTGGATCCATCTCAGTTTAGAGGTACAAATTATTTTTCAAATGGTTTTTTATGTATTTTGAATGCATTTGACTTTGAAAACTGTCGGAAAATGTATAATAGCCTAACCCAACCTAAAAGTAGTAATTTGCGACAGTTTTCAAAGTTACAGCCATTCATGCATATAAAAAAAACATAGGATAAATGTCGTATTACAATTTTTTAGCCTAGTTTAGGCTAGGATTGGTTTGGTTAGCATACATTTTCTTATGGTTACCAAGGTCACATTCATTCAAAACATATCAAAAGGTATAGGGAAAATATAATGTTCACCTCCAAATTAAGACGGGACCAAGCGTAAAAATTCACCATATTTTGTCTTAGAAAATCGGATTTTCATATGCCCCCAGAAAACGATACACAACCTACCCTGACAAACATCAGTGAGGGAAATCAAGCCCCCTGATGATCCCAGAGTATAGTTAGAAAGCTCCTAAGGCCCTTAACTGGAATTTAGTATTAGTAATGATTTCATCTTGGTCACTTTTTACCGAGTGCAAAAGTGTGACTGACCGAATGATTCTGAAGTTCTTTTTTTTTTATTGCGCGTTTCTCTATGAATTTGGTTTTTGATCAGCCCTTCTAGCCATGTTTTGAAAAACTTTACTAGCAAGAGTAATAGAGGGTTACTAGTGTGATAACATTGTTACTTTGCATTATTATTAGATTTAGTATTACTGTTATTACTTCTTCTTTTTTTTAGCCTCAGCTTGCTGGTAAATAAAGCATGTCATGATATTTAGTTTCGAACTCTTAACAAACTGTAAATTATGTTTTTCTTTCAGGTCTTGGAGGAGTCACTGTAAGATTTAAGAGATTCCTATTAAATTATGACTCCGTGACTTGTTTCAAGCAAAACAGTACTTGGAATGGCATGTTTTGGCCAATGACCCTTAAACCCATAATATGGAGGAATAATTAAACATGCCTTAATAGTCATGAATTATCTGGATACATGAATGCACTACTGAAATTACATCTAACACCATGACTTGGGGTACTCAACTACATTCTCTAAGGTAAGTAAATTATGTTCCATTTGTTTCAAAGCTAATTCTTAGTCAGTATCTTGAAGTTTTCATTATATCACCTAATACTAGTAATATTATTAAAAGTTTTCTTTTATAGATGAAGAGTTTGGCTGGCCAAAGCAATGGATACCATTGTGAAATTTTTTTATTTATATGGAGATTTGTGTTTAGCTTCTTTTAAAATCAACTAGAAATACCTCTCTTATTTATCATAGTAGGGTGGCCTATGGCACCAACCACCCATTGATAAAACAGTTTCCATTGTTTCTATCACTTTATAAATTTTAACACTGTTTGGTTTTGGAATTGAAAGTCAGGTCCTCTTTAGCACTGCACTTCATATCAGACTCTTTATTATATAAAAAACTTGTGAAGTTTTCATCATCTAAGTGATCAATATATAAACATTTGCAATCTTTGTGCAGGTTTCATATACAGTACAAATCAAAGGATGCATTGCCTATCATCATTATTGTTAATCTATTGAGGATGTTCAATGCAGATGTTCTATGATTTATGGACATAAAAGTGGAAGATGAGTATATCCTTCTGAATTTATCTTTGTTTACAGTTTTACATAAAAATATAGTACTGTATGTATTGTATATGACTTGTTATAGAATGTTTGTCAGTCTCAATGCAATACCTAACTTACTTTATGTTTCAGAAAGTGACAAAAACTGCTGTGACTAGCATATATTAATCCGGGATCTCGTCAACTCAGAGGACATAAATTACAGATGAGTACAGTGTAGGCTTCTGAATTTGTCTTTTTGTATTTATAGATTTATATTTGTTCTTCAACTAATAAGAAACTATATATCTGAGTCTCACTTTGTATTTCAAGAAATGAAAACACACCTTCCCTTTGCAGTAACGCATGGCTCATAACCTTCGAGAGATAGATGTCAAGAGGACTGCAATCAGCGCATCACCAAGACATATGCTGGAGTATAGCATCTCTGGCGATACCGTGCCTCAAAGCCGTCTGAAGTGACTCATCTCCTAATAGCATTTTTATATTATTGTAGTACAATATATATTTGGAGTATTTATTTGTCATAATTTAAGCCACTAGAAAATCATCTATATATTAAGATAGCTAATGTTACTTCCAGAAAAATTAGTTCATGTCTCATCTAGAAGTCATTTCAGGTGGCTGGAAGAGCACTGCATCGATCAGTTCAAGTGAGCTTCTCAAATCCAAATCCATGAATATTTTTACGATGTTAATGAATGCATTCTTTAGTATTTCGTTTTTATTTAGTGGTGTCATTGCAAATTGCAGTTTAAAAAGTTTGTGCTTTAATGCATTATACTTTAGTTATTAGATGAATTTCAAATGTCAAATGTTCTGAGATGTTGCATTTGAGAAGAGGAACTGCAGTGTTATAAATTATGTGAAATTTGACATCGTTCTATGTTAATGGTGACTGGTTCTCTCCAGTGTTATATCTGTCTCTGGACCAGATAGTCATTAAAAAACCGGGTGATCATATAAAAAAGTTTAAAAATAAACTCACTGATTGATATTTCCTGGAGAGAATCAGATTATGATATTCATAAAAAACTGATGCAGAATACTCACATAAATATAAAGAATTGCTTTCAATATTTTTAATACTGTATATGTTGAGTATTATAAATTTATTCTCTCATACCAGTTTAAACCTGCAGTGGTATGTTTGTTTAAACTATTAAGTGTTTTAACATGTACCAATGGTCATTCCTGATTCTTTATATTTCTGTGTTTTGAATATTAGTTACATAGATTTGGTGTATCTTTATGTCAAGAGGAAAAAATTTTATCATGTTCATTGATATGCACATTTGTAGTAATTACTCTGCTCATTCGTTCATTGCTAATTACCATTTTCCCTTTGGAGACGCGCTATAAGTGTCATGGTAGTGACTTCATATAAACTAAATAGTTATTTCTAAACATAATTTCTTGATATTCCTCAATTATACTGTATAGTTGGTCGTTGTTACGTCTACGATACAGTCATTACGTTTTCATTTTTTTTTTCCCAAGACTCGAGTCTTCAACACAGTTTCATTTCGGATTAAATATAGTGGAACAGGCTGTAATTTCATCCTGTACCACTCTCTCCTTTTGTATTAAGATATCATATCTTCCTATTGAAATACTGCATACTGAATTATTGATAACACGTGATCTTAGTCTTAACATATTTATTTTGTTTGCTATGAAAGCACTAGAATTCATGGGAGTAATTCTCAACACCTGACGATGAAGAGAATGTTTTAAGATCTCGCATTACTAAGTTAAGGAGAACTTTGTAGAGTATTTATTTATAATGTAATTTTTAGAATGCGGTTTAATACGTTTCCTTTAATCTTAGTTTATATTTTATCATGCTAATGGACAGCAGTCTTGAAATTTTAAAGTAACTGTTACCCATGAATATACTGTATGTGCTTTCATAACAACACAGGATAATGACAGTTTATGTATAATTCATATTTAACTTAGGTGTTATGTTTGAATATGAGGAGATGCAGATAGGCATATCATAAATATGCTTTCCAGGAATAGTGATATTCGTTTTATTTAGTTTTTTAAGTTATGGTAGTTTTTGACATCTATCCAGGATTTTTTGTCAGCCATAATACACCTCTCTACAAAGTCCTTCTGGAGAGTGTTATGTTCTGCCTATCTGTGTTTTCTTTATGCATAAATATATTGTAAGTTTTTTTGCATTTGATATGTACAAGATGAAAGAGAGTGTTCAGGAAGTCACAGCTCATGAGACCTGGTTTTTATGGATTTGTTTTTTGCCCATCAGAGCTGCTAAATAGTTATCATCTCTCTTCAAAAAATTCTCTTAGGCTGAGAGAGATCAGTTTCATTTCCATTTTTCATCCCTCGGGATCATGAAAAATCATATCCTTTTATAAGAACATAAGAACATAAGAATAGAGGACACTGCAACATGCCTACTGGCACACACGAGGCAGCTCCATTTTTGAATTGTATTTTCAGCATGTCTAACCTATTCTATTCTACTCTACTTATTTATTCTGTTTTTCTTTTTATGATTTTTCTAATAAGCACTAACCTATTCATACCCACCCTACCTCTGTCATATGTCTATCTAATCTACATTTGAAGGTGTCTAAGGTATTGGCATTTACTATCCTACTAGGAAGCTTGTTCCATGCATCAGCTACTCTATTACCAAACCAATTTTTACCAATTTCCCTTCTGAACCTAAATTTATCAAGCTTAAATCCATTATTACGAGTTCTGGTTTGATCATGAATTTTTAAAACTTTATTAATATCTCCCTTGTTAATCCCTTTAAACCATTTATACACTTCAATCATATCCCCCCTAACTCTTCGCCTCTCTAGAGAATGTAGATTAAGTTTTTTTAATCTGTCCTCATATGGTAGATTTCTGATATTGTGTATCATCTTGGTCATTCTTCGTTGCACTCTCTCCAAGGATTCAATTTCCATTCTATAATAGGGTGACCAGAATTGCACAGCATAATCTAAATGGGGCCTAACTAATGCAAGATAGAGCTGCAAAATAACTTTTTCCGTCCTATTGCTGACGCTTCTTGAGATAAATCCTAAAATTCTGTTTGCTTTATTTCTGACTGCTGTGCATTGATCTCTTGGCTTAAGACTACTACTCACAAGAACTCCCAAATCCCTTTCACACTGAGAACTCATGATTTCATGGTTATTTAGCTTATAACTAGTATTGTCTTTTATAGTACCCATTTTAACTACTTTACATTTTTCAACATTAAATTCCATTTGCCATTTGTCCGACCATTCAGATAATCTATTTAGATCTTCCTGTAAAGCATGAATGTCTTCTTTTCCATTTATAGTTCTACCTATTTTAGTGTCGTCTGCGAATTTACTTAGGTTACTACTAATATCCGAATCCAGATCATTTAGATATACGATGAATAATAGAGGACCCAGTACCGAGCCTTGTGGTACCCCGCTTGTAACCGAGCCCCACTCTGATTTCTCTCCATTTATGCAAACCCTCTGTTTTCTGTCTTTTAACCATTGTTTGATCCATCTGAGCACAGCTCCTCCTATACCATGAGCTTCCAGCTTTTTAACTAATCTTTTGTGAGGAACTCTATCAAAAGCTTTGCTAAAATCTAGATATATTGTATCATATTCTTTGCCACAATCTACTGCCTCGTAAACTTCTGAATAAAAAGACAGTAAGTTTGTAAGGCACGAAAAACCCTTAAGAAACCCGTGTTGTGAAAGTTTTATCAGTCTGTGTAATTCTAGATGTGCCCTTATTTTGTTTGCAATTATGGATTCTAGAATCTTACCCACTGTTGACGTTAAACTTACCGGCCTATAATTATTCTTTTTAACACGTTCTCCTTTTTTAAATATTGGTACCACATCTGCCAATTTCCACTCCATGGGTACCGATCCTAATTTTATTGAATTATTAAATAATGCAGTTAGAGGACAACTAAGCTCTTCCTTGCATTCCTTTAATATTCTAGCATATATTCCATCAGGTCCCGGAGATTTATGAGCCTTTAATTTATCTATTTCTTTTATTACCTCCTCTCTCGTAATATTTATTGAACTAAGTATATTATCGGGACTGTCTCTGTAAATGGATTCTACTTCCGGAATATTTTCCAAGTTTTCATTTGTAAATACAGATAAGAAATAATCATTTAAACATGTACACATCACTTTATCGTCATCTGTGATATGGCCATTGGCTACTTCAATTGGTCCGACTTTTTCCTTAAATTTTGTTTGATAATGTTGATAAAACCCTTTAGGATTTTCTTTAGCTTCTCCTGCTATTCGAACTTCGTATTTTCTTTTCGACTCTCTAACTATCTTTTTAACTTCCCTGTTTAACTGTATATATTGCTGCCTCACCTGCTCTTCACCTCTTTTTAGTTTCCTGTATATTCCTCTTTTAATACTTATAAGATTCTTTATTCTATTGTTCATCCATTTAGGGTCATTTTTTCTTGATCTGCAATGTTTCATGGGAATATAGTCTCTCTGACTATTCTTAAGAGTCATGACAAAATTGTTATATTCCTCATCCAAATTTATATTAACTGACGGACTGCTGTTCTTTCCTGTGAGAAAATTTAATGTATTGATCTTATCTTGTGATAATCCTTGGCATGTGGTACCCAAATTTCGGGGTAATCCGCTACCTGCGACCTGACCTGCTGGATTAACTACCCACATCTGTACCCCAGAAATCCCTTCCCATACCTCATTAGATAATTTAGTTTTTTAAGCCCTCAAAATCTCCTGCTCTAAAGTTTGGAACAATATTCTTATTTTCCTTTATAGTTTCCTTGAAAATTATGTTAAATCTAATGGAATCATGGTCACTGTTGCCCAATTTTTCACCAACTTCTAAATTTGTAACCATATTCTCTCTATTACTAAGAACTAAATCTTAGTGTGAAACTAGTCAAACTTTTAATGTCTAATTTGTATTTTATAAATTAGTTTGATATCTTGTTTCATTCTGTGTAGCTTCTTGTTCCTTTATTATTATGTTACTTATTGTTGTTTCATATTTTTGAAGAGTTCAGAGTTTAGAAACAAAAATTTAATAACAGGCAGAATAATTTATTTGAATGATATATTGCCTAAATTTCATTATGTAACTTAGATTATAACTCATTTGACATCTTCAAGCACTTGGTGACTATTTGGTGGAGAAATTTTCTCGCATAGAAGTCTATAATATTAAAACGCCATAAATATCATTAATTATGATTTTATCAGTCTTTTGTGATTAGTAACTATTTCATGATTACTGAACACTCCCTTTCATCCTTGTATCGTGATTTTATGAAATTCATTGTTTATTTCATGCAATTAATAACAGTATGAAGTAGATTACTAACAAAGGAAAGATATGTAACCCTGAGGTCATGCCTCCTGAGTAGGCATGAGATGGGGAGCAGCAAGGGAGTGACTGCTGCTGGACTAAGTGTCCTCTCCCCCCCAGGAAGTCAAACCTAGCACTGAGTAAGGAGAGTGCACATGGTCCTTTCTTTCACCCAAAAATGGTTATTTAATAAAGTACTGCGTATTGAAAAATCATTCAAGTCTTTAGGGCCAAGTATATAAAACCACTAAATCAGTTATAAAGCAAATCATTACATAGTGAGAAGTGACTGTATGTGGAGCTAGACATACTTTTAAGGGTCAGTCAAGTTGATGTAAATTAGGAAATTTTTTATTTATGAAAGTATGAGTTTTTTTTTGTAAGACTCAAGACATGTTCATAAAAACTAGGAACTTTAAGAGAAAAGTTTATGTATTTTGTAACGATGAAGTGAAGAATTGGTTTATGGAAAGTGGTAAAACATTGCCATTTACTTTGAGGTAATTCATGTATATGTTTTTTTTTATATCACCCAATACTGCTCTCTCCAGTGGTGTATGCTAAAACATATATCTTTTATGGATTTTAATTGTGATACGAGTGGCAGTATCTTAAGTACCGTATGTTAATTCTTTTGACATCAGAACGATATTTCTGAAATGCTACCTATAAATTTGCATTGTTGCCTTTTGTTGCACACACACTCCTCTACTCTCCTTTTATGCTATATAAAAACTATCTAATCCCTGGTAATGATTAATGTAGTAAATTTTATTTCATTAATTTTTTGAAGTTGTGAATGCAGCAGATCCAATTACGTTTACTATATTATTTCTGGTGTAACTTAACATGTCAGAGCATAGGTAAGCTCATCCTAATGTATCTCACTCAGAGGCTCTTGCATAATATGTATTGGAAAAAGTTAATTTGAAAATTTAATTGCAGTGAATTGATCGTTAAGAGTCGTTGACTTAATCACATTTTGCTACCACCTTTATGGGCATGAAGGAGTTCTATGCAGTTATTTTATGCTTGACTCGAAAGTTCTCCAGGGGGAGACCGGTATGGTGCTTAAAGCTTTATTGTTTTGTACTTGGACTTCTTGGTTTTTTATGCTAGGATAGGAGAGAAAACGGTGACCTGACTATTTGTAGGAGAGAACATGTCTATCTTAGTTTTATTTATATTTTATATTAGTCATCAAGAGCCTACATTGGCCACTTCCTACACGTGAGTAATATAACTGCTAATGTAATTATATTTTATTTTTTTGTGTTTTTCATTCAATATAACTTTCAGCGTTGATAATATATTGATGTTTTTCAGGGGAAACAGTTCTTTAGATAAATAGTTATTCAGTTATTAGTTTGCCTTAAGTTATAATGTATAATCTTATATTTTGGGTGTGATGTGCAGGAACCATAGCTGTATATATGTATGTGGTATTGTTAAAGAATACACATTGTATGGCATTATTGAAGACTACTGTATCCGTATATTTATACATTGGATTATTTTCTGAGGTGTTTTTGTTCTGAGTTTTTGGATGTAACATTGTCTTTGTTTTAACTAGATGTGTTTGTTTCCTTGAGCTCTGGTTTCTCATATTGTCTAGTTACCGTGAAGGTGAATAATGTTGAAGAATTCAGCTTTCTTACAGGCCGTCTTATTTATGTAAAAATACTTGAACATTATCTGACAAACCTGAGTTCTTTTTCCTTTTGTGGTTTGTAGAGCTTCTCTTCAACTCGATCTGTAAGAGAGAGAGAGAGAGAGAGAGAGAGAGAGAGAGAGAGAGCTGC
>JAXCGZ010018433.1:0-15842 GCA_037179515.1 Halocaridina rubra | reverse complement strand
CTGGTATTCTAAGCATAATAATAATAATATAATAATAAGCCTTTATTTCCAAAGTACATTGGGTATTCAAATAAGGTACATATATATTCCAGATAGACATCTGTGGTGTACGATATAGACATACTAAAACAAACAAATCATAAAGATGAGTGTACCATTAAAAATTACAAGTAAAATCTTCCTTTAAGAGTAACTTCTTAAGATTATATTTAAAAGTATACACTGAACCAGCATTTTTTAGTTCTCTGGGAAGCTGATTATATAAATGAGGTCCACGAATGTTTATATCTCTTGAGCCAATATCAGTTTTAGACCTTCGTACTAATAAATCTTCCCCTTGACGGGTAGTTAACCCGGTAACTGAGCTTACTGTAGAAAAATTATACAAGCAATCAGGAAGATTGTTTCTTAGTATATTAAAAACAAAGGTACATATATCAAAAACATATTTATCTCTAATCTTTATCCATTCTAGATCTTTTAAAACAGGAGAGATGTGCTCGTATTTTCTTACATTGCCAACAGCCACTCGTGCTGCAAAGTTTTGTAACTTTTGTATTCTTTGTAATTGAGTCTTATTTTTACATCCCCAAACTTTGAGACAGTAATTAATTAAACTCATAGCTAAGGACTGGACAATTATTATACGAGTTGATGTTTCAAATGAGTCTTTTACCCTATTTAGATATATTAGAGTACCCATTACTTTTTTTATAAATTTCATCTATATGCATTTCAAAATTCATGTAACGGTCAAAATAGACACCTAGGTTCTTTACCGAGTTCATTGGCTTAATGATATTACCGTTAAAATTTATATGAAGATTGTCATCAACTTCTGATAATAATTGTCTGGATCCGATAAGAATAGATTGGGTTTTAGTTTCATTAAGTAACAAACCATTTTTTAGAAAATAACGTTTAGCCATATACAAAATTTCTTCTGCTCTACGAATAATATTTTCTAAATCATTAATTTCTCCTTCAATTAAGATTTGAGTATCGTCAGCATATTGAATGACATAACAGTTAGGTAAATATTTTACTAGATCGTTTACATATATTAGAAAAAGTATAGGTCCTAGGATCGATCCCTGAGGGACCCCAAACAATACCTTCTTGGAACTTGAAACTACATCTTTTATTCTGACTGACTGGTAGCGGTTTTTTAAATAGTTCTCGAACCAGCTTGGGTCAATGTTCATTTTTTTGCATTTTTCTAATAATATACTCTGGTTTACACTATCAAAAGCTTTAGAAAGATCGAGTAGTAGTAGCAATGATATTTTCTTATTATCTATATTTTTGTATATTTCATCTGATATTTTCAATAAGGCAGTTTCAGTTGATAATTTTGGCCTGAAACCGTGTTGACTTTTTGCAATAAGTTTATTTTTTTCAAGAAACTCACTTAACTGATTTGCAACAATCTTTTCAAGTATCTTTGATAAAATTGGTAGTAAAGAGATTGGTCTATAGTTAGAGACGTCGTCAGGATTTCCATTTTTAAAACCAGGAATTACATGGGGATTTTTCCATAAATCTGGGTAAATATTGGTAGCTATGGAAGTATTGATTATTACCGTCAGATAATATGCTATTACAAATAATGAATCTCTAATAAAATGAAAACAAATTCCATCTGATCCATATGCATTAGAGTCTTTCAGATTTTTTATTACTAAGATTACTGTATTACAATCTACTGTAGTAGGGTTAAAGACATCATTACTTCTATTGAATGCACTATGTTCTTCCAAATTAACATTATTATTATTATTACTACCATCATCACTATTATCATTACCATTACTACCACCATCATTATTATTTACACCATTATCAACATTGCTATTATTATTACTACTACCATCATCATTATTATTACCACCATTACTATTATTTATTTCATTTATTATTTCTTTTTTCGTTTTTTCAAAGTTTTTTTCCCCACTTCAGCGAAAAAATTATTTAACTCTTCTGCTTTAGCACTTACATCTACCTCATCGGGTATAATTGATATGTTACTACTTTGATTACAGTTATTGGAAAGCATGGTTTTAGCAATTTTCCATGTATCAGAGATATTGCCTTTAGCGTTTTGAAATTCATTTTTGTAATATTGTTTCTTACTGCTACTTAATAATGATTTTACTTGTTTCTTTTGCTCTGTAAACTTTTCTCTTAAAGGGATATTATCTCTTTGTAGTTTTACTTCATTTTGTAGTTTGTCTCTTTCTTTCATAATGTTTTTTATGTCATCTGTTATCCAAGGAGCGGGGGGACGAAATATTTCTCTTGTCACGAGTGGTGCACATCGATCTATACATGATGATAAGACACTGGTTAAAATTCTTACTTGTATATTTATATTATCGGTATATAGAATTTCATTTAATTTATGTACTTCATTCATAAGTAAACTACAAAGTAATTCTTGTGAATAATTTCTTAAGCATCTGAATGTTTTAAAGATTGGTTGTCTCTTTGGTTTGCGAATATTTAGGGACGTTACAATTTCCTCGTGGTCTGCTATAGGGCTTGGCATTACGTCACACTTAGTTATCATATGTTTGGAGTTTGTTATTACTTGTTATTACTATATTTTTAGTAATTGGGAAGAGGAAAGCAATGATGATATTGAAATAAAACTCCCAATTTCTTGGATGCAGTATTAAAAATATTAATTATGTGACTCTTCCAAGACAATCTAGAGGCTATCTGGATGCCTAATACGTTTATATAATGAAGTGGATAAAATTCGTTGTTTTCATAGACAAGAGGGCTATCAGGAGGAGAATATTAAGGAATAAACGGAAACTGTGACTTGGAGGCATTTACATTTTACTAAATTCTGATTGCCCCACTCGGATTCTCTCTGTAAATCGAAGTTGAGAGTTGAAGAAAGAGTGATACGAGACTGATTTCGAGCTGCAGACGAAGGCCATGAGGAGAAGGCAGAAAAAAAATAAAGGGTAGAATCAAGGCAAAGGAATAGAGAAGAGTGGTAGATTAGGATTGGAGTAGATAATTGATGAAGAGAAGGAACAAAGTAGGTGAAAGAACAGAAACCTGTGGAACACCACTGGATATTTGGAATGAGTTAGATGTTGTGGCGTCAAATACCACAGATATAAATAGGTCAGAAAGAAAACTGGAAATAAGATAACAGAGAGAATGGGTAAAGCTCTTGGATATCAAGGGCCATGACACAGGATTCTCCATAGTTCTTCAGAGAAGATTACCATTCATGAGTGAGATTGGACATGAGCTTACCGATGGATCTTGTATTACGATAGTCGTGCTGGTAATCAGAATTAAGTGAGTTAGATTCAAGATGTTTCAAGAAGTGAAGTTAGAATTGGGCAAAGTTTTGAACACTTTAACGATAGCAGAGGTTAGTGCAGCTAGTCGCGTAGCTGAAAGAATTAAAATGGTCGTCCTTCATAGGATAGATACTGATCAAAAGAATGAGAAAACAAAGCCAGCAAAGGACAGGAGCGAATTCATCTGGAAGCTTCTTACAGAAAAAATGCCGGGTTACCATTAGATGGCTTATTTGTCCTTTTCGTATAAAAAGAATAGGGATGGGCATAGGCATATGGAGGGATAAAGTATGAGGCTCAGGTGCGCTGGAATTGTAGAAAAATATGAGCCAAAGAGAGTGGCTTTGTCAGTGGGAGAGTAAGCTATAGAACTGTGAGGATGAATGACAGAGGGAAGGCTTGAGTAACAGAAGTGTTTGGAGAGATTTTTAGTTATGGACCAGAAACATTTTTCAGTGGGAGAGGACTTCAAGCCATAAATTTTCCTTCCAAGCAAGGAAGTTTTAAACCTAAAATTTGAGCAGAGCAATAATTCCTAGCAGAGCAAGTTAGATCAAAAGGAAAGGCTTGCATGACCAGCGTGTGTAATCCCAGGCCTGAATAGCCATGGAGCAGGCATGGTCAAACCAAGGATTAAGGGGAGAAAAAGTTTGATAGAGGAGGGGATGAGCGCCACCACTTCCTAATTTATGATCACAGCAGTTTATGGGGCTACCTTATCAAGATTGCGGGTCCAAAAGCAGTAGTCATCTCATTGACACAAGGAGAAAGTTATGCAACTCATCACATTGGATATGCTCATAGTGTCAAAGACAAAACTGAATAGATGGGATCACTGGTGAGGGAGCGAAAATGAAATCCAAAAAGTTTGCAATGTATCACAAATCAGCAAACCAGTTCCAAAGGCAAGGAATCCAAGACAGTTAGAGCTGATGGATCTTTACACCCATTTTCGACCTTTTCATTTAGTTGAGTTGGGAATAACTTCATTTGCCTGGCCCTTAACATCATGAGTGACCCTGCCATAAGCTAGTGCTTCTGATGGCTCTTCTCTAGGAATCATGAGGCTACACGAACTTCCTTACCCCCATCAACATGATCATCCATAGAAGAGGATTTTGTGTTGCCCAAAAGTCAATAGATCATTTTATCATTGAATAACCCTTTTGTTTATTAAAATATATATATATATATATATATATATATATATATATATATATATATATATATATATATATATATATATATATATATATATATATATATATATATATATATATATATATATATATATATATATATTTTCATAAATTTAAATCCTTAATGTTCTTGTTCCTTATATGTGCAAGACTCATGTAAAGGCAACATAATCTAGATTCAGGGAGTGAAATATCCAGTTCCTTCAGGTTTGCATCATAAATCAGGCTTATAGGGTTACTGCCTAAGCTACAGGATTTGCCTTTTTTATTTTTTCTCAAATTGATGACATATTTCATAAACCAGAATTATAAAAGCAAAGCACAATATAAATCATTTTTATGTTTATGCATTTTTATTAATCCCCGTTTTGAGGTGGACGCAGACAGAGTGTGGCTGGGGAATTATGGATGGATTTGTTTCATATCGCTCCATCTGCCAACTCCCGAGCCAAGTATTCTAACTGCTTGGCAACCATGGCCCCTTCTAACCACCCGGAGTTAATTTACCAATTACTTGTATGCTTTTGACTTTCAAAAGTTTTATAGATTTAGAACTTGACTCCCAGCGATGTAACTCAAGTTCAGTTGCCCAAGGGAACTTTTTTCTTTACCTTGGAGGGAGCAAGGGTATACTTTGGCTGTGTTCCCATGCATGTATTTAGCATTTACAGTTTCTTCACATTGCGAATGCCAGTTTCCAATTTTCAGCCATTCTTATATTGAAAAAGTATCTTTCTAAGAAGTTTTCTATCATAGCTTCAAACTATGAATAGTTCTAGAACCACCATTATCAATGTATCGCTCCTTAGCAACTTTATCAAAACCATGAAAAATATTGAAACTGTTACCAATGCTCCCCTCTTTTGCCTAGCTTTAAGTGACGGTAAGCCTAACTCCTTCAACCTTTCCTCATAACCGAGATTTTCTATATTTATGCCAGTTTAGCATCATGTTTCTGAATCCAAATGTTAGTGTTTGTCACGTACAGATATCAGAAGAGTGCCGCATTTTCAAGCTGAGGCCTCATGCAAATCCTGTATATATTTCTGAGCATTTCTTAACCATATGTCTGAGGGTTACCCTTATGTTTTTGAGAAAACATATGCTGCCTCTTTTATACCCTGATATATGCATTTATAGTGGCAACTCTGTTAAAATGCTGACCTCTTGATATCCTTCATTCACAGTGTCTTGTATTTCCTCTCCAGTAAACGAAGCCTAAGTCTTGGTCTTCTTGTTGTTTTGTCCAGTCTCATTACAGTGCTCCCTCGTTTATTGTGGGGGTTCAGTTCCAGGACCAGCCACAATAGATGAAAATCCACGAAGTAGGAGCACCATATATACATAGGTATTTTACATTTCTTTTTACCTTTACTGTATAAACCCTCCCTGCACTGCTAACAAACCATCCTTTACTTTATTAATAACAGCGTGCAAACATAAATTTATATGATCGTGATAGGTAAGCTTACCGTGCATGACGTGATGATGATGTGTACATACTCTACAGCCAAATGCTCCACAGCCAGTGACAGCTTTATGGCTGTTTTTTGGGAGAGAACATGATAATGGGGAGTTGCTGTCGCAGTTTCTTCTTTTGTGCAAAGATGGTCTTGCAAGTAGCCATGGCACTGTCCATAATATTGCAGAAGTGCACTGAACGAACCATATTATCGCCATGCTCCTGCAACAGTTGTTGGAGTTCTTTGGCCAGGTTATACATGGCTGCCAGATGTTTGAGTGTAAGGCCAGGTTCTTCGACTTCTTCATGCATTTCCTCTGGTTGTTCTTCTTCCTCTTCTTCGCTCGCTGCTTGTGTCATTTCCTCCAAATCTTCATCAGTCAAAGGCTGTGAGTGGCAGTCAATCAGTTCATTCACGTCTTCGTGAGTTATATCTTTAAAGCCTTCTCCTCCTAGAAAAGCAGCCAATTTCACAGCTTTCGCAACTGCCGAGTTATGGACTTCGTCAGGAGCGAATCCCTTGTAGTCGTAGATGACTTCCAGCCACAAGTTCTTCCAGCTGGCATTGATTGTGGCCGGTTTCATCTCTTTGATTGCATTCTGAATATTTTGAAGGCATGTAGCAATCGTGTAGTTATGCCAGTACGTCTTCAGTGTGAATTCTTTGTCCGCATCCATGGAATCAACCAGGTTTGCAAGGGCATTTCGTGTGTAGAGAGCCTTGAATGCACAAATAACACCTTGATCCATAGGCTGAATCAGTGATGTCGTATTTGGTGGCAGGAACTCTACTTGAACACCGTCATATTGGAGATCAGTTGCGTGGCCACCAACATTATCCATCAAAAGAAGGACTTTAAATTCAAGGCCCTTCTCCTTAATATAATCTTTGACCCAAGCAATAAAGCATTGGTTAAATTAGTCCGATGTGAGGCTTTTCGTGATCCAGGCCTTAGGGTTATGCATCCAATACACTGGCAGCAGATTCTTGTTTTTATTCTTTAAAGCCCTAGGGTTCTCTGACTTGTAGATAAGCCCTGTAGTAAGCCCGGGCTTTAACATGGAGCCTGCAGCATTCCCACACATGACAAGGGTAACACGGTCTTTGTGCGCTTTAATTCCTGGGGCTTTAGCTTCTTCCTTGAAAAGAAAAGTGCGAGACGGCATTCTCTTCCAAAATAACCCAGTCTCATCTATGTTAATTACTTGCTCAGGAGCATATTCGCCTTCAGCAGTAATTTTCTTGAAGTCGTTCTTTACATGCTCTTCAGCTGCAGCTGTATCTGCAGAGGCAGCTTCGCCATACATTGAAACGCTCTTTAGGCCAAAGCGTTTTTGAAATTTGGTGAACCATCCCCTGCTAGCAACAAACGATTGTTTCCTTGGTGGAGAATCGTTGGAGGGTCCTGGTTGTGGGTCATCCATTTCTTCTTCTTTCTCCTCCTCCTCACGGTCACCACTGTCGTCGTCGGGTTCATTTACAGCGAAAGTATCATACAGCTTCTTTGCCTTTGTTTGTATGATACTCGTGTCTAAGCTGATGTTCTTCTTCCTACATTCAGCAATCCACAGGGCCAAAGCACATTCCATCCGCACTTTTATCTTATTGCGGGGTGGTACGACCCTCTTCACTGTTTTATTGAAAGTAATAGTCACTGTTTTCCTGATATAAGCTTCATCCTTCTTGACGTATTGAACAGTAGAATCGTTGATGCCGGAATGGCAGCCGACATCGCAGAACCTTCTTCCTTCCTTCAGCATATCTAACAGTTTTGCCTTTTCTGTTATGGTCAACATCTTCCTTTGCCACTTAGGCTTACTACCAGAAGCCTTAGAAGATGAAGGATGCTTGGGAGGTATTGCAGGAGTTGAAATACAAAAATTTCACAAAATCACAAGCACAACGTATTAAGAAGCACAACACGAACGGCGCACACGTGAGTAGGCTGAACGGGTGAGGCAAAACAATGGAAGATGCTGGGAGAACCAAGCTTCAGTCAAAAAGCCAATCAGACCCCATGATACAGAGCATACAGAAAAACAATTCTGTGATTCGTCATCTCCCACCCATCAGCCGATAGCATCCCATGTACTATCTCGCGTAGGTGTAACCCTTTGCATTTTCCAAGATGCCAATACGCTATCATACAGTATTTTATGTGGTGCAATACTGTGAGTTACATGTTTAAATTTATGTTTTTTACTATTTTTTACTGTTTTATTATTCTTAGGCTAGGAAATACTTTTTTTATCAATAAAATAATGAAAATACTGGAAATTTTAATATACACTATCTCACGTAGGTGCGACCCTTTTCGTTTTCTGAACGGGTGAGGCAAAACAATGGAAGATGCTGGGAGATCCAGGCTTCAGTCAAAAAGTCAATCAGACCCCATGATACAGAGCATACAGAAAAACTATTCTGTGATTCGTCGTCTCCCACCCATCAGCCAATAGCATCCCATGTACTATCTCGCGTAGGTGTGACCCTTTGCATTTTCCAAGATGCCAATACGCTATCATACAGTATTTTATGTGGTGCAATACTGTGAGTTACATGTTTAAATTTATGTTTTTTACTATTTTTTACTGTTTTATTATTCTTAGGCTAGGAAATACTTTTCTTATCAATAAAATAATGAAAATACTGGAAATTTTAATATACAATATCTCACGTAGGTGCGACCCTTTTCGTTTTCTGAAACGCCGATACCGGTATCGTATTTCATATGGGGCAATACTGTGAGTTACATGTTTGAATTTATGTTTTTTACTATATTTTACTTTTTTTTATTCTTAAGCTAGGAAATACTCTTTAATCAATAAAATCATGAAAATACTGGAAATTTTAATATCTACTGTCTCACATAGGTGCGACCCTTTGCGTTTTTCGAAACGCCAATACCAGTATCGTATTTTCTATGGTTTAGAGTTACATGTTTAAATTTATGTTTTTACTATTTTTTACTGTTTTATTATTCTTAGGCTGGGAAATACTTTTTTTTTATCAATAAAATAATGAAAAAAAAATTTCAATAAGATAATGAAAATACTGAAATTTTTAATATTTCCACATATCGTGGATTCTCGCATATACCCAGAAAAAAAAAGCTCGCCAAAAATACCCGCGATGCACTGAATTCGCGGTAGGTGAATCGCGATATAGCGAGGGATTACTGTACTTTACGTTTTGAAGCATAATGGAATCTTTGTTTTTGAATGCTTATTTCTCCAAAAAAATCGATTTCTAACAAATTTTCTGAACAAAACATGCTTTGTTTCTCAAATTTTGCCTTGGTTCTTGAACAGACAAGCCATGAGACTTTTTTGGCTGTGAGGGCTGAGAGGGTGTCCATTATGCCATGACTACTGCATAGCGCAGATTGCCCAGATTTCCTTTGTCTTTTCCTGTACTATATTTCATTATGTTTTCAATAAATTGAGCAAAGTAACCCATCCTGAGGCCAATGAAGGTAGGTTATATTATCAAAGTGAAAAGAAAAATGGTAAGACAGATCACATTGGACAGAGTTTTAGTGAGGCCCAGGACCAATGAGTCTCCAGCAGAGTCCCAAAGCGAAAATAAAAACAAAGAGAAAGAGGAACAACCCAAGAAGAAAAGTTACCTGATGCTTGTATAGAAGAGGACTCCCTTTCCAAACAATAACCTTTCTCCCCTTCCTCTTCGTCATCACTTTCCATTTTTGGCATCAACTCTCCTCCAAAAAGGTAAAGTGAATTGAAAGTTAATTTATTTCGTAATAAATTTTCATCGCTTGTGCATGCATTTATGCACAGAGTAGTTATAAAGGTTCAAGAATGAATTAAATTATTTCACAATAATTCACATGGGAAAAAGTTTTTTGGTTTTCAAACAGCTTTAAGGAGTGAAATAAGCTCATAAATCGAGGTTCCACCATAGTGAATCTCATTGGCCACTTATCTGAATGCTCATTCACACTACAGTATTTAGGTCTTCTTCAAAGTCTCTACCTCTGTTTTTTTTTCCATCTTTTACTCTCTTAGCAATCTTTGCCTCATCAGTAAACGTATTTATCAATACATTTACAGACTCTAACAGATCATTTATATATGTAATAACAAAGTAGCCCTAAAACTGATCCCTGCAGAACCCCACTGGTACCTTTGTCCACTCATACACTGCATGTCTTACTTTGTCCCTTTGCTCCTTTCCTTTGATATAAGATTTTATCCACACCAAGGCCTTTCTGTCTCTTCCAATCATTACTTGCAGCTTCTTAATGACTCCTTCATGTGGGACTGTACCAAATGCCTTCTGTTAATAATAGATGTGTAGGATCAACATTTAAACAATATCAGCAAGAACAGAGGCCATGATAATGGCAAAATTGGCCACCCCATTGCATAATGTAATAAAAATAGGTAAAAAGTTTTCTTTGGCCTCTTATAATAACTCAAACATTGACTTTGTCATGTCAGTGAACCTTCAGCAACATAATTATCTCCTCTTATAAGTCTAGACTTTTTAATGTTAATGTTGATGTTTAAGACTGGAAATTCTTTGACCATAATTCTGTATGTTTTAATTACTCACAAGCCTAAAACTGTGCATGTTTACTAATAAAAAAAAATTACTGCAAATTACCTATACTAGTTGGTTGACAGCATGACTAAACTTTAATACTGTCTCAACTTGGTAAATGACAAATTTGCATTTAAATATGCAAATGGTGGTGTAAAGGCAAGACTAATGTGATTGAATATTAAAACTAGAATTATAGTAATACATGGATGCAACAACTTCCTACTAAAACAGATAGACAGTACAATACAGCACAGTATTTATAATGATCAGTATTATTGGTTATAAGTTTCAACTGCAGGCTACATACTGGTTGAGAAATCCTCAGCATATATGGGAGAGAGTGCAACTTTTAGGATTTTTTTTTTTTAAGTATAGTAAAGGTTTTCTTTATAGTACACTTTGTGACTTGGTACTGGCACAGGAGTAAATTTCTAGTACAAATTGATGCAGAATAATGTTTTGAATAAGAATATATATTATCAGTTAATTGATTATGAAACTAAGGTACTTACTTGAGGAGTTGCAGTTCTAATGATTTGGACATGTGCATAGATTGGTTGCTATGACACACATTGGCTGTCTGTAGGATTACACCTGGTATAAGGCATTAAATCAGTAATACCTGAATCATGAAACTAACTTTCTGGAAGAGCACAAAACTTTTGAGGCTTCTTCACATCCCTACTTAGGAAAAAATAGTCAAGGAATTATTTTAATACAGCTTCAAGTTAGGTTTGGCAAGCTTAGATAGGTTGGTTGGCTCAGAGTTAAGAAACAAGTTGATTTCTTGAAGATATTGTGTTTTAGTTGTATTGGGTGTGTTTTCAGTGCTCTTTTATTTTCATTTCACTTGTTACTGGTGCAATACTAAACATTTAACATTTTAGATTTATCTTGCTTTTAATATATATATATATATATATATATATATATATATATATATATATATATATATATATATATATATATATATATATATATATATATATATATATATATATATATATATATATATATATATATATATATATATATATGTAAACAGTTGATATGGAAGACAGTGGCAATATTCTGGTGGAAAAGAACACTTGTAGCACAATATATGTAGACTGGGAATTAGATTCATGAAAGGTTACCAAAGTAAGTATTCAGTAGAGAGCAATGCTCTGGTATTTTTAATTTAATTGGACAAGTGGGAAATGAGAGCTGTGATAGCATAGTGTTATAATACTCTCAACTTGAGAGGTGACAGACCTGTAATTGAGCCCATCAAGCAGCATTTTCAAGGGCATCCAGCAATAATTTATTTGTTCCAATTTGTCTGTGACCACTACCATAATGAGGACTAATAGTAAAGCATAAAATGCAGAAGAAATGGACAAGTGTAAAGCTATAGACTGATTGCAAATAAAAATAATTGTATACTTTAATAACAGACAATAGAGGAGACCTAAATATTGATCTTTTTTTTGGAGTTTATGTGTCACTATTAGTTCCCACATGGAGGTAGGCACATGGTTTGAGAATGGGAGACTAAAGGCTGTAAGCTCTTACTGTCATCTTGCCATGAGCTCGAACGCAAGTCAGTCACCTCCCGAGTTGGGCACTACTAGTTATGATACCACAGTGATTACCTAATTGTGATTACCTAATTGTGTTTACGGGAAAGAGCCCAAAGCTCGTATCTTCCCGTCTCCTGATCGGTTCCATTTTATACTTAGTGATACTTATCATACCTGTCCTTAAAACTATGGATTGAGATAGCATTAACTACCTCCTCGCTTAGCCAATTCCAATTATCAACTACTCTTACACTGAAAAAGTATTTCCTTACATCCTGCAAAGAAGTTTTCTTACGAAGCTTCAAACTATGACCTCTAGTTCTAGAGCCAGCCATATCAAAATATCGATCCCTATCCACTCTATCATAACCATGAAGGAATTTAAAGACTGTCACCATATCCCCCCTCACTCTTCTAGCTTCGAGTGATGGTAAGTCTAATTCCTCAGCCTCTCATCATAACTGAGATTGCGTATTTCTGGCATCAGTTTCGTGGCATGTCTTTGAACTTTTTCAAGCTTAGCTATGTGCTTTTTCAAGTGCGGATTCCAAAAGGGGGCTGCATATTCGAGTTTTGGCCTCACATAGGTTACATAAATATTTCTGAACATTTCCTTGTCCATGTGCCTGAAGGCTACCCTTACATTTGATAAGAATGCATATGCTGCCCTTACTATGCCATTTATATGTATTTCTGGAGACAAATCTGCCAGTATGTTTACTCCTAGATCTCTCTCATTTTCTGTCTCTTGAAGTTGTACTCCAGCCACCGAGTAGTCAAGCTTGGGCCTTCTTGCACTTGTACCCATTCTCATTACCTTACATTTTGAAGTACTGAATTTCATTAGCCCATTTTCTGACCACTCATGCAGATTATTTAGATCCTCCTGAAGTTCTCTACCATTGTTCTCGTTTTTTACTTTCTTCACAATCTTTGCATCATCTGCAAACATATTCATGAATGAATTTACAGACTCTGGTAGGTCATTTACATATACAAGGAACAAAAGTGGCCCTAAAACTGAACCCTGTGGAACTCCACTACTAACTCTTCTCCATTCAGACACTGAGTGTCTTGCTCTAACCCTCTGTTCCCTTCCTTCTAAATAAGTTTTTATTCATTCCAAAACATTTCCACCTATTGTAGCCATTGATTGCAGCTTCCTAATAAGTTTCCCATGTGGAACAGTGTCAAACGCTTTCTGGAAGTCTAGGAATATGCAATCTGCCCAGCCCTCTCTTTCCTGTAAGATTTGGCTTACCTCATCATAAAATTCTAATAAGCTTGTTACTGTTGATCTACCTTCTCTGAAGCTATGTTGCCTCACTGACAAAAAGTTGAAGGATTCCAAGTGAAGAGAGATATGTTTCCTTAGTAGTTTCTCCATAACTTTGCAAACTATGCTGGTCAAGGAAACTGGTCTATAGTTCAGAGCCGTATCCCTCCTTCCCTTTTTGAAGATAGGTATCACATTTGCTTGTTTCCAGCATCTTGGAATCTCCCCCGACTCCAGTGACTCCTTAAATATGATACTTAGTGCCACTGATATTGTGTTTGCGCATTTTTTAAGCACATGAGGGGATATGTCATCAGGACCTGTAGCTTTATGAACATCTAAATCCATCAGCGCTTTGCATACCTCTGTGGCCGTAAGGTTGATGTTCTCTAATACCGGCCCTTGAGCTTCTATCACTGCAATCTGAGGGGGTGGGGTATTTTCTACTGTAAATACTGACTGAAACTCATTGTTCAATTCTTTGCAGATCTCTTCATCCGTCTCAGTGATGCTTCCATCTGCTCTCTTTAGCCTTAAAACCTGTTCTTTTACCTTCAGTTTTCCTCTGATAAAGCTGTGGAAAAGCTTGGGATTTTCTTTAGCCTTCCTAGTGATGTCCCTCTCATAGTCTCTCTCTGCCTCTCTCCTTTTACTTAGGTAGTCATTTCTTGCTCTTTTGTAGGTTTGCCAGGCATTTATGTTTTTTCTCCTCCTATACCTTTTCCAGCATTTGTCTCTCCACTCCTTAGCTCTTTTACACCCATTATCGAACCATTTCTCTCTGGCATGAATTACACCTACTTTGGTGAGAGGTATGCAGCAACCTACTATCTTCCCATATTTCTCACAAAAGATGTCATACATTTCTTGTACAGATTTGTTGTAAAATAAAGTTCTCCAGTCAATAACTGCAAAAAGCTCATTCATTTTGATGTAATCTCCTTTCCGATAGTTCCTCCTCATGTCCTCAGTGCCTCTACTCTCAGGAAGAATATCTTCAATGATATACTCCATCAACAACACACAGTGGTCACTCTTTCCAATTGGTGGTTCATACTCAATTTTTTCAATATCCAACACATTATCTGTGAACACTAGATCAAGTAGTGATGGCTCATCCCCACCCCTGGCCCTTGTTGGTTCCATTACATGTTGGTGTAGGAAATTCCCTTGTACGCAATCTAGGAATCTTGCCCCGAATGAGTCCTCACCACTCTGTGGGTCAAGATTTATCCAATCTATCTCTTTATGATGAAAGTCTCCCATAATCAAAATCCTACATTTTTTTTTCCCCGTGCCATGTTAACAACTGAGTTTATGACTTCAATAGTACCTATATGACTTTCCTCATAAACTTCAAGCCTATTTTGGTTCCTTGGTGGGTTGTATACAACAGTTATTATAATGCTCTCTGACCCAGGCCTACATGATAATAATAATAATAATAATAATAATAATAATAATAATAATAATAATAATAATAATAATAATAATAATAATAATGATAATAATAATAATAATAATAATAATAATAATAATAATAATAATAATAATAATAATAATGATAATAATAATAATAATAATAATAATAATAATTATTATTATTATTATTATTATTATTATTATTATTATTATTATTATTATTATTATTATTATTATTATTATTATTTTTATTATAATTATTATAAAATTAACTACTACAACTGCAACTACTATGTTTGCTACTGCTACCAATAAATTAATAATAATAATAATAATAATAATAATAATAATAATAATAATAGTAATAATAATAATAATAATAATAATAATAATAATAATAATAATAATAATAATAATAATAATAATAATAATAATAATAAAAACTGCAATTATTATTATTATTATTATTATTATTATTATTATTATTATTATTATTATTATTATTATTATTATTATTATTATTATTATTATTATTATTATTATTATTATTATTATTATATCTACTACAATTGTTACTACTATATATGGTACTACTACTACTACTACTACTACTACTAATAATAATAATAATAATAATAATAATAATAATAATAATAATAATAATAATAATAATAATAATAATAATAATAACATTAATAATAATAATAACATTAATAATAATAATAATAATAATAATAATAATAATAATAATAATAATAATAATAATAATAATAATAATAATAATTTTTATGTTCACACTCCAATATGTGAAATGAAAATACATAACTGTGAAAAATATCTAAAACAACTAAAATTAATAATTTTCATTCTCAACTCCTTTCTTAGCTAACGAAGCTTACCTAATCAAACCAAATCCAATTATTATAATGCAAATTATGAGATTATTTCCTAACTACAGGTATGTAGTAAACATTTACAGTAATAATAATAATGATAATAATAATAATAACAATAATAATAATTATAAT
>JAXCGZ010018432.1:0-15882 GCA_037179515.1 Halocaridina rubra | reverse complement strand
ACAGAGGTATGTAAAGCGCTGATGGATTTAGATCTTCATAAAGCTACAGGTCCTGATGACATATCCCCTCATGTGCTTAAAAAATTCATAAACTAAATATCAGTGGCACTAAGTATCATATTAAAAAAGTCACTGGAGTCAGGGGAGATTCCAAGATGCTGGAAACAAGCAAATGTGATACCTATCTTCAAAAAGGGAAGGAGGGATACGGCTTTGAATTATAGACCAGTTTCCTTGACCAGCATAGTTTGCAAAGTTATGGAGAAACTACTAAGGAAACATATCTCTCTTCACTTGGAATCCTTCAACTTTTTGTCAGTGAGGCAACATGGCTTCAGAGAAGGTAGATCAACAGTAATAAACTTATTAGAATTTTATGATGAGGTAAGCCGAATCTTACAGGAAAGAAAGGGCTGGGCAGATTGCATATTCCTAGACTTCCAGAAAGCGTTTGACACTGTTCCACATGGGAGACTTATTAGGAAGCTGCAAGCAATGGCTATAATAGGTGGAAATGTTTTGGAATGGATAAAAACTTACTTAGAAGGAAGGGAACAGAGGGTTAGAGTAAGACACTCAGTGTCTGGATGGAGAATAGTTAGTAGTGGAGTTCCACAGGGTTCAGTTTTAGGGGCACATTCTGCTCCTTGTATATGTAAATGACCTACCAGAGTCTGTAAATTCATTCATGAATATGTTTGCAGATGATGCAAAGATTGTGAAGAAAGTAAAAAAACGAGAACAATGGTAGAGAAGTTCAAGAGGATCTAAATAATCTGCATGAGTGGTCAGAAAAGTGGCTAATGAAATTCAATACTTCAAAATGTAAGGTAATGAGAATGGGTACAAGTGCAAGAAGGCCCAAGCTTGACTACTCGGTGGCTGGGGTACAAATTCAGGAGACAGAAAATGAGAGAGATCTAGGAGTAAACATACTGGCAGATTTGTCTCCAGAAATGCATATAAATGGCATAGTAAGGGCAGCATATGCATTCATATCAAATGTAAGGGTAGCCTTCAGGCACATGGACAAGGAAATGTTCAGAAATATTTATGTAACCTATGTGAGGCCAAAACTCGAATATGCAGCCCCCTTTTGGAATCCACACTTGAAAAAGCACAAAACTAAGCTTGAAAAAGTTCAAAGACATGCCACGAAACTGGTACCAGAAATACGCAATCTCAGTTATGATGAGAGGCTGAGGGAATTAGACTTACCATCACTCGAAGCTAGAAGATTGAGGGGGTATATGGTGACAGTCTTTAAATTCCTTCATGGTTATGATAGAGTGGATAGGGATCGATATTTTGATATGGCTAGCTCTAGAACTAGAGGTCATAGTTTGAAGCTTCGTAAGAAAATTTCTTTGCAGGATGTAAGGAAATACTTTTTCAGTGTAAGAGTAGTTGATAATTGGAATTCGATAAGCGAGGAGGTAGTTAATGCTATCTCAATCCATAGTTTTAAGGACAGGTATGATAAGTATCACTAAGTATAAAATGGAACCGATCAGGAGACGGGAGGATACGTGCTTTGGGCTCTATCCCGTAAACATAATTAGGTAATCACAATTAGGTGATCACAGCTTTATCAGAGGAAATCTGAAGGTAAAAGAACAGGCTTTAAGGCTAAAGAGAGAGGATGGAAGCATCACTGAGACTGATGAAGAGATCTGCAAAGAATTGAACAAGGAGTTTCAGTCAGTTTTTACAGTAGAATATGTTATGTATTTAAGCAGTTGTGTATTTGTCAAAGATATTCTCCATTTAAAATTGCTACTTTCTATAAGCGAATAAATAATATTCTTAAGTACAAAGAGTATGACTTGAAAGAAACCTATATAGGATGTAATTCTTTTATATTTGATTCTCTGTAAAGTACTTATGGTTTTGATCCCTCTAAGTAGATTCTCACTTGTTCTTAAAATTTTTTTTAGTTTCAAATTTATTTAACATATTATTAACTTCTTCTACATAATAAACCCTGTTGAGGAAGGAGTGTTTTATATACCTCTTATTAATCCTAAGTCATCTGTGACGAAAATGGGATATGTGATATATTAACACATTCATATAATAAAGAGGCCTACACTCAACAACATAAAAGATATCTACAAGATTATTATCATTCTTGCAGGTAAGAAACACATTATTGGAGACGAAAATGGGATATGTGATATATTAACACATTCATATAATAAAGAGGCCAACACTCGACAACATAAAAGACATCTGCAAGATTATTATCATTCTTGCAGGTAAGAAACACATTATTGGACGACGAGATGAGCGAACTCAGAAGAAAGAGTTGTGAGGGGAACGATAATAATAACCGATAACCAGTTCCTGCCAGATATCTTCCACTCAAGAGGACATAGTGCCTCAGGCAACCAGGAAGATTCTTACGTCAGCCAGCAAAAAACCCTCAGCAGCAGACGGAAAGAAAACATTCGTCAATATAATTTTATGACTGTGCATAAGCTAAGTAATTTTTAGTTACATGCATTTATATTATGTAGTAAAGGTTATACAGTACCTGGATTAAGATGAAGATAATTATCTAATAAGATAAAGATAATTAAAGGAAAGTAATTAGGCTAAGCCTATAATGATAAAGGCATAAGAATGACTTCTCAAATACCAACACCACCTCATTTTTCTAGTGAATTTGACCCTAGAACAGTGGCACATAGGTGGAGGAAATATATTGATTCATTTGAAATCTATTTGGATTGCTTGGCCACAAAAACCGACAAGCAGAGGGTCAGCATCCTACTACACATAGCAGGCTCAGAGGTTCAGGATATATTTAAAACAGTAACCCCTGAGGATAATACATATAATAAACCCGTAGAAGCACTAGGGAACTATTTTAACCCCATTGAAAATATCAGGTACGAACGTAGCGTATTCATGGCACTTGAGCCTTAAGAAAATGAGAGTATAGATATGTGTATCACAAGATTAAAGAAGCAAAGTCAATTTTGCAAATATGATACCCATAACTCTGAGGAAGACTTAATAGTCGATTTAGTCATTTGTAAATGCAAATCCAGTGAGCTTAAAGAAAAGCTATTACAAGCTAAAGACTTGAATCTCCAAACGTTGTTGGAAATTTCAAGAGCTTATGAACAGTCTCGAGTTCAAAATAAAAGAATTGAGGAAAATTATTAAAAACCTCAGTCTGGAAGTGTAAATAAAGTAATGCAGTACAAACAACCGAATAAATCAGGCTCAAGTAACCATAAATCACAAAAAACAGGAAACTTTGACAAAAGGTATAAGAACAATACTTCCAATTACTGGCAAGGGAATAAAGCACAGACACCTAATAGTAACAAATATAAAGAATGTTACAGGTGTGGTTATAATAATCATCATCCGAATGATAGATATAAGTGTCCTGGTTATAACAATGTGTGCCAGTTTTGTGGATATTATGGACATTTTTCCAGGAAATGTCTTAAGAAACAAACAAAACAAGCTGAAAAGAAAAACATACATTGTATAAAAGAAAGAGAACAAGAAAACTTAGAACAAGAAAACTTTGCTTTCCAACTAAATTCCACTTATACAAATAAGAGAATAATGTGTGAAGTACATGTAAATGGAAAAAATATAGAAATGCAGTTAGATACGGATGCAGATATAACTGTGATTTCAGAAGAAGTAGCCAAGAGTATACCTTATCTGAAAATAGAGGAGGACACAAGTTCCTTAATCACAGATTACAATAATCGAAAGATTGAAACAATAGGAAAGGCTGAAGTTATGGTAAAATATGAGAAACAAATTGTGGAATTACCAGTTGTAATAGTAACAGGAAATAGAAAGGGATTGTTAGGTTTAAACTGGATAAAAGGCCTAAAGCTAAACTTTCCAGAATTGATAAGGAAAGCAAATTTAAAAATAAATAGTATAAGTACACAAGATCTCATGGAAGAGTATGAAACAATTTTTAAGCCAGGTTTGGGTACTATAAACAATGTGACTGCAAACTTTGAATTAAAGGAAAATGCAATGCCAAAATTTTTGCCACCCAGACAAATACCTTTCGCACTGAAAACTCATGTCGAAAAAGAAATATTGAGACTAGAGGAAGAAGGAAATTGGCAAAAGGTAAAATATAGTCAGTGTGCTACACCTTTAGCCCCCGTAGCAAAACCTGATGGAGGAGTAAGACTATGTGGTGACTATAAAGTCACAGTGAACCCACAATTAAAAGTTGCTCAACATCCTTTACCTAACCGTAGTATTATGTTTGCTACTATGGGAGGTTGTAAGGTATTCTCGAAAATAGACTTGAAAAATGCTTTTCAGCAGTTAACAATGGACACAAAGTCACAAGAAATATGTACACTAAATACTCATTTAGGGTTATATCAACCGAAAAGACTATCCTATGGAGTAGCAAGCAGTCCAGCCTTATGGCAAGAGACTATGGACAAGCTATTCACAGGATTAGATGGTGTTTTCTGCTTTGTAGATGACATAGTTGTTGGGGGAGAAGATGAAGAACAGCATAATCAGAGATTAAAGAAAGTACTAGATAAAATGAAGGAAAATGATATGAAGATAAGCAAGAATAAATGTCTATTCAATGTATCATCAGTAAATTATTTAGGATTTGTGATAGATGAAAATGGCATTCACAAAACAAAAGATAAGATAGAAGCAGTATGGGAAGCTAAAGTACCAGCAAATGTTAAAGAGTTGCAATCATTTCTTGGATTAGTAACATTCTATGCAAAATTTATTAAAGATATAGCAACAATAGCTCATCCCTTATACCAGCTATTAAATAATGAGGTAAAGTGGAAATGGTTACAGGAGTGTCAGAATGCTTTTGAAAAAATTAAAAAGGAGATTTGTTCTGATAAGTTTTTAGTACACTTTAAAGAAAATCTTCCCTTAAACTTAGTATGTGATGCCTCACAAGTTGGAATAGGTTGTGTCTTAGCACATGAAATGCCAGATGGCACAGAAAAACCTACTGCATTTGCTTCAAGATTGTTGAATAAAGCTGAGCAAAATTATTCTCAAATAGAGAAGGAATGCTTATCGTTGATCTATGGAGTTAAGAAATTTCACATGTATATGTATGGAAAGAAAATGTTTGCTTTGGTCACTGACCATAAGCCACTATTAGCTATCTTAGGTCCAAAAGCAGGACTACCGACGCTAGCTGCAGCTAGACTCCAGAGATGGGCAATAATATTAGCTGCTTATAATTACTCATTAGAGTATAGACCCACTAGTAAAATGGGAAATGCAGATGCACTGTCACGATTACCAGTAGAAAAAGCACCAAAAGGGCATGAAAAGTCCATACTATTGACTGAAACTCAGAATTTACCCTTGAGAGCAAAGAACATTGGACAAAGCACAACAAAAGATAAGGTACTATGTAAACTGAAGGAATATTTGATGACAGGAAATGATAAGTTAGAAGGAGAAGAGTGTCAAGCTTATAAAGCAGTTAAGGAAGAATTAATTATAGAACAAGACTGTATCTTGAGAGGAGCTAGAGTAGTAATTCCTATGCCACTCAGAGAAAAGGCTTTGGAAGAAATACATGAAGGTCATCAAGGAATTGTAAAGTCAGAAGCTATAGCCAGAAGTTTCATATGGTGGCCAAATGTAGATAAAGATATAGAGGATTATATAAAGGATTGTCAGGATTGTGCATTACAGCAAAACAACCCTAATTCATTAAGTTTACTCCCATGGGAATGTGCAAGATATCCATATCAGAGACTGCATATTGTTTATGCAGGACCCTTTCTGGGAAATTCTTATTTAGTGGTAGTTGATGCTTATAGCAAATGGCCTGACATCATTCCAATGCAGACAACAACTTCTCTAAATACAATTAAAGTCCTCATGCCATTATTTTCTACTCATGGTATTCCAGAGAGGGTAGTTACAGATAATGGTCCTCAGTTCTGTTCAGAAGAGTTTGAGAATTTCTTAAAGGTAAATGGCATTAGACATACACTATCTGCAACCTATCACCCAGCAACAAATGGTGAAACAGAAATAATGGTACAAACATTTAAACATGCAATGAAAACTTGTAATGCTAATGCCATGAACATTCATAATTCTCTTAATAAGTTTTTACTCACATATAGGACAACACCTCATACAGCAACGGGTGTTTGCCCTTCATTTTTATTGGTGGGAAGGAGACTCAGATGTAAGTTAGATCTACTTCTACCTGACTCAAAAGGTAAAAAAGAAAATGAAATATATGAAAGGTTGAAAGGAATTGGAAAGGTTAGACAATTCAGTGAAAATGATAGCGTAGTTGTCAGAATGTATAACAATAAGGAAAAATGGTCTAAAGGAAAAGTTAAAAAGACTTTAGGAAATCTGAACTACGAAGTAGAATTGGATGATGGCAAGGTAGTCAGACGACACATTGTCCAGCTACAACCCATTGGTAAAGAACCAGGGAGATCAGAAAGAGTTGAGTCTGTATTACCTGATCGGAGGAACAGAGGAAAGCCTCCAGAAATATTAGACTTATAAGGAAATATGTAGTAATATAGTTACCTTATTTTAATATGCATCCTATGTATAATTTTGAATCTCATGTAACTTATTGTTTAAATAAAAGGGGCCAATTCATTTTAGGGGAAAGGAGACTGTTATGTATTTAAGCAGTTATGTATTTGTCAAAGATATTCTCCATTTAAAATTACCGCTTTCTATAAGCGAATAAATAATATTCTTAAGTACAAAGAGTATGACTTGAAAGAAACCTATATAGGATCTAATTCTTTTATATTTCATTCTATGTAAAGTACTTATGGTTTTGATCCCTCTAAGTAGATTCTCATTTGTTCTTGTAATTTGATTAGTCATAAATTTATGAAACATATTATTAACTTCTACATAATAAAACCTGTTGAGGAAGGAGTGTTTTATATACCTCTTATTAATCCTAAGTCATCTGTGACGAAAATGGGATATGTGATATATTAACACATTCATATAATAAAGAGGCCTACTCTCGACAACATAAAAGATATCTACAGGATTATTATCATTCTTGCAGGAAAGAAACACATTAGAAAATACCCCACCCCCTAAGATTGCAGAGATAGCAGCTCAAGGGCCGGCATTAGAGAACATCAACCTTACAGCCACAGATGCATGCAAAGCGCTGATGGATTTAGATGTTCATAAAGCTACAGGTCCTGATGTCATATCCCCTCATGTACTTAAAAAATGCATAAACTCAATATCAGTGGCACTAAGTATCATATTTAAAAAGTCACTGGAGTCAGGGGAGATTCCAAGATGCTGGAAACGAGCAAATGTGATACCTATCTTCAAAAAGGGAAGGAAGGATACGGCTCTGAACTATAGACCGGTTTCCTTGACCAGCATAGTTTGCAAAGTTATGGAGAAACTACTGAGGAAACATATCTCTCTTCACTTAGAATCCTTCAACCTTTTGTCAGTGAGGCAACATTGCTTCAGAGAAGGTAGATCAACAGTAACAAACTTATTAGAATTTTATGATGAGGTATGCCGAATCTTACAGGAAAGAAAGGGCTGGGCAGATTGCATATTCCTAGACTTCCAGAAAGCGTTTGACACTGTTCCACATGGGAGACTTATTAGGAAGCTGCAAGCATTGGCTAGAATAGGTGGAAATGTCTTGGAATGGATAAAAACTTACTTAGAAGGAAGGGAACAGAGTGTTAGAGTAAGACACTCAGTGTCTGATTGGAGAAGAGTTAGTAGTGGAGTTCCACAGGGTTCAGTTTTAGGGCCACTTTTGTTCCTTGTATATGTAAAGGACCTACCAGAGTCTGTAAATTCATTCATGAATATGTTTGCAGATGATGCAAAGATTGTGAAGAAAGTAAAAAATGAGAACAGTGGTAGAAAACTTCAGGAAGATCTAAATAGTCTGCATGAGTGGTCAGAAAAGTGGCTAATGAAAGTCAATACTTCAAAATGTAAGGTAATGAAAATGGGTACAAGTGCAAGAAGGCCCAAGCTTGACTACTCGGTGGCTGGAGTACAACTTCAGGAGACAGAAAATGAGAGAGATCTAGGAGTAAACATACTGTCAGATTTGTCTCCTGAAATACATATAAATGGCATAGTAATGGCATCATATGTATTCTTATCAAATGTAAGGGTAGCCTTCAGGCACATGGACAAGGAAATGTTCAGAAATATTTATGTAACCTATGTGAGGCCAAAACTCGAATATGCATCCCCCTTTTGGAATCCACACTTGAAAAAGCGCATAGCTAAGCTTGAAAAAGTTCAAAGACATGCCACGAAACTGGTGCTAGAAATACGCAATCTCAGTTATGATGAAAGGCTGAGGGAATTAGACTTACCATCACTTGAAACTAGAAGATTGAGGGGGGATATGGTGACAGTCTTTAAATTCCTTCATGGTTATGATCGAGTGAATAGGGATTGATATTTTGATATGGCAGGTTCTAGAACTAGAGGTCATAGTTTGAAGCTTCGTAAGAAAACTTCTTTGCAGGATGTAAGGAAATACTTTTTCAGTGTAAGAGTAGTTGATAATTGGAATTGGCTAAGCGAGGAGGTAGTTAATGCTATCTCAATCCATAGTTTTAAGGACAGGTATGATAAGTATCACTAAGTATAAAATGATACCGATCAGGAGACGGGAAGATACGATCTTTGGGCTCTTTCCCGTAAACACAAAAAGGTAAGCACACAAACACACACACACACACACACACACACACACACACACACACACAAGTATCACTAAGTATAAAATGGAACCGATCAGGAGACGGGAAGATACGAGCTTTGGGCTCTTTCCCGTAAACACAATTAGGTAATCACAATTAGGTAATCACAAGGGAATTTCCTACACCAACATGTAATGGAACCAACGAGGGCCAGGGGTGGGGTGAGCCATCACTACTTGATCTAGTGTTCACAGATAATGTGTTGGATATTGAAAACATTGAGTATGAACCACCAATTGGAAAGAGTGACCACTGTGTGTTGTTGATGGAGTATATCATTGAAGATATTCTTCCTGAGAGTAGAGGCACTGAGGACATGAGGAGGAACTATCCGAAAGGAGATTACATCAAAATGAATAAGCTTTTTGCAGTTATTGTCTGGAGAAAATTATTTCACAACAAATCAGTACAAGAAATGTATGACATCTTTTGTGAGAAATATGGGAAGATAGTAGATTGCTGCATACCTGTCACCAAAGTAGGTGTAATTCATGCCAGAGAGAAATGGTTCGATAATGGGTGCAAAAGAGCTAAGGAGTGGAGAGACAAATGCTGGAAAAGGTATAGGAGGAGAAAAAACATAAATGCCTGGCAAACCTACAAAAGAGCAAGAAATGACTACCTAAGTAAAAGGAGAGAGGCAGAGAGAGACTATGAGAGGGATATCACCAGGACGGGTAAAGAAAATCCCAAGCTTTTCCACAGCTTTATAAGAGGAAAACTGAAGGTAAAAGAACAGGTTTTAAGGTTAAAGAGAGCGGATGGATGCATCACTGAGATGGATGAAGAGATCTGCAAAAAATTGAACAAGGAGTTTCAGTCAGTATTTACAGTAGAAAATACCCCACCCCCTCAGATTGCAGTGATAGAAGGTCAAGGGCCGGTATTAGAGAACATCAACCTTACAGCCATAGAGGTATGCAAAGCGCTGATGGATTTAGATGTTCATAAAGCTACAGGTCCTGATGCCATATCCCCCCATGTGCTTAAAAAATGCGCAAACACAATATCAGTGGCACTAAGTATCATATTTAAGGAGTCACTGGAGTCGGGGGAGATTCCAAGATGCTGGAAACAAGCAAATATGATACCTATCTTCAAAAAGGGAAGGAGGGATACGGCTCTGAACTATAGACCAGTTTCCTTGACCAGCATAGTTTGCAAAGTTATGGAGAAACTACTAAGGAAACATATCTCTCTTCACTTGGAAACCTTCAACTTTTTGTCAGTGAGGCAACATGGCTTCAGAGAAGGTAGATCAACAGTAACAAACTTATTAGAATTTTATGATGAGGTAAGCCAAATCTTACAGGAAAGAGAGGGCTGGGCAGATTGCATATTCCTAGACTTCCAGAAACTCAGTGTCTGAATGGAGAAGAGTTAGTAGTGGAGTTCCACAGGGTTCAGTTTTAGGGCCACTTTTGTTCCTTGTATATGTAAATTATCTACCAGAGTCTGTAAATTCATTCATGACTATGTTTGCAGATGATGCAAAGATTGTGAAGAGAGTAAAAAACGAGAACAATGGTAGAGAACTTCAGGAGGATCTAAATAATCTGCATGAGTGGTCAGAAAAGTGGCTAATGAAATTGAATACTTCAAAATGTAAGGTAATGAGAATGGGTACAAGTGCAAGAAGGCCCAAGGTTGACTACTCGGTTGCTGGAGTACAACTTCAAGAGACAGAAAATGAGAGAGATCTAGGAGTAAACATACTGTCAGACTTGTCTCCAGAAATACATATAAATGGCATAGTAAGGGCAGCATATGCATTCTTATCAAATGTAAGGGTAGCCTTCAGGCACATGGACAAGGAAATGTTCAGAAATATTTATGTAACCTATGTGAGGCCAAAACTCGAATATGCAGCCCCCTTTTGGAATCCGCACTTGAAAGAGCACATAGCTAAGCTTGAAAAAGTTCAAAGACATGCCACGAAACTGGTACCAGAAATACGCAATCTCAGTTATAATGAGAGGCTGAGGGAATTAGACTTACCATCACACGAAGCTAGAGGAGTGAGGGGGGATATGGTGACAGTCTTTAAATTCCTTCATGGTTATGATAGAGTGGATAGGGATCGATATTTTGATATGGCTGGCTCTAGAACTAGAGGTCATAGTTTGAAGCTTCGTAAGAAAACTTCTTTGCAGGATGTAAGGAAATACTTTTTCAATGTAAGAGTAGTTGATAATTGGAATTCGCTAAGCGAGGAGGTAGTTAATGATATCTCAATCCATAGTTTTAGGGACAGGTATGATAAGTATCACTAAGTCTAAAATGGAACCGATGAGGAGACGGGAAGATACGAGCTTTGGGCTCTTTCCCGTAAACACAATTAGGTAATCACAATTTTATTGAATAATAAAAGAAAAAAAAATTACCAAATATCCACCTGTCAACAGTACTGAGTTAAGTTGCGAAGTAGTACAGCAGTCTTATTTTCTTCATTTTTTTTTGCTTTTCTTTTAGCTTTCTCTTTTACTATTTTTTTTTATTTTATATATATATATATATTGAGTTAAATGTAAAGTCTAATCCCGTGATAACATATCTTGTTTAGCAAGTCAGTTTATCAGTTAGGAAGAATATATAGCAGAAAAAGGTGGGTGCCACCTCAAACACAAATTCGAATTTTCCTTCAGGTTTGACTTTGTTTTTCTTTTTCTTTTTATACTTAAAGTACCATGGTCAAGTTTTTAAGTTAAGATGTGTGTTACCAGAAAAGAGACAAACTGAGTCACTAAATAGCACTTATATGGAGATATAAAAATTCTGTGTGAAGCTCAATTAAAAGTTTTTATCTTTTCTTTTTTTTTCCTCTTTCTCGTCTTCTTTCTATATTCTGTGAGAGGGAGAACATAAAAATGAGGCCATCTCTGTCCCAAACCTCTCCCACCCATGGGTCGGGAGAAGGGGTAGTCATCAGGGGACTTAAACAGAGAATCAAGAAGTTAGAGGAAATGGTTATAAGCCTTGATGAAAAAATTCGGAATATGGATGGAGAAATGAAAGAGAATGAAACACTCAGAGAACAAATAAGATCTTTGGAGGAAGCAAATAAAGCACAAGGGCAGGAGAGAAAGGAACTAGAAAAAAGAATAAAGAAGCTGGAAGGGGAAAAGAGTCAACTAGAATCTAGAATTTCTAAACAAGAAGATAAAAACAAACAGCTGAATGACAACCTAAAGGAATTAGATGTTAGTTCACTGCTCTCTTCTGAGAGAGACGAGATTGCTGCTTGGAATGTCCAGATTAAGGAAAACATTGAACAGTTCAGAAAAGAGTTCCAGGAGCTGAATATGGAAAATGATGCCATGAAAACGTCCTTTGCTGATGCACTAAAGGGGAATGTGGCAGTAAAAGAGGCTGTAAAGGTGGTGGCACTGGAAAACATACAAACAGTTGACAATAAAGAGACAGTAATCGAAAAAATGAAAGACGTTGTGATGGAAAGGGCAAACCCACTCATCAGACAGGCACTTGATAAGGAGAAGACAGTGGTAATCTCAGGCATAAGTGAACCCCAGGAGCCAACATGGCAGGGGAGACTTGAAGAAAATAAAGCTAGGGTTGTAGACCTGATAAGAAAGCTTGGAGTAGTATGTGGTCCTGAGGATATTGTAAACATACACCAACTAGGTAAATATTCGAGGGAAGGAAAGCCGAGACCAACAAAAGTAACCTTTGAGAGAGGGGAAACATGTAGGGAAATATTGTTGAGAAAAAAAAGTCTAAAAGACCTTCAAGAATGCAAAGAAGTGTTCATTAGACGATACAGAACACAGGAAGAGATGGGAAAGATCAAAAACTTGTTGCAAGAGGCAAGAAGGTTAAATGATGAAAGAAATGAAGAAGAGAAGAAAAATTTTCGTTACAGAATACTTCCAGACAAAGGGGAGATAAAGAAGATAATGACAGAAGATCAGGGGATGGGGCCTCATTAAGATTGCTATACACAAATGCTGATGGATTAGCTGGTAAGGCAGTAGAATTAAAAGATAGGATTCACAACAGTAAGGCAGATATAGTAGCAATTACAGAGACTAAGTTGAGTGAGGACATAAACAGTGTCACAGTTTTTCCTAAGGGCTTCAGGATTCAAGTTGAAGAAATAAACTTGGCTATAGAAAGTGAGTTCAGGGAATTTCTTGTTGCTCGCATAAATACTGGGTCAGAGAGCATTATAATAACTGTTGTATACAACCCACCAAGGAACCAAAATAGGCTTGAAATTTATGAGGAAAGTCATATAGGTACTATTGAAGTCATAAACTCAGTTGTTAACATGGCACGGGAGAAAAAATGTAGGATTTTGATTATGGGAGACTTTAATCATAAAGAGATAGATTGGATAAATCTTGCCCCACACAGTGGTGAGGACTCATTCTGGGCAAGATTCCTAGATTGCGTACAAGGGAATTTCCTACACCAACATGTAATGGAACCAACAAGCGCCAGGTGTGGGGATGAGCCATCACTACTTGATCTAGTGTTCACAGATAATGTGTTGGATATTGAAAATATTGAGTATGAACCACCAATTGGAAAGAGTGACCACTGTGTGTTGTTGATGGAGTATATCATTGAAGATATTCTTCCTGAGAGTAGAGGCACTGAGGACATGAGGAGGAACTATCCGAAAGGAGATTACATCAAAATGAATGAGCTTTTTGCAGTTATTGACTGGAGAACCTTATTTTACAACAAATCTGTACAAGAAATGTATGACATCTTTTGTGAGAAATATGGGAAGATAGTAGATTGCTGCATACCTGTCACCAAAGTAGGTGTAATTCATGCCAGAGAGAAATGGTTCGATAATGGGTGTAAAAGAGCTAAGGAGTGGAGAGACAAATGCTGGAAAAGGTATAGGAGGAGAAAAAACATAAATGCCTGGCAAACCTACAAAAGAGCAAGAAATGACTACCTAAGTAAAAGGAGAGAGGCAGAGAGAGATTATGAGAGGGACATCACCAGGAAGGCTAAAGAAAATCCCAAGCTTTTCCACAGCTTTATCAGAGGAAAACAGAAGGTAAAAGAACAGGTTTTAAGGCTAAAGAGAGCGGATGGAAGCATCACTGAGACAGACGAAGAGATCTGCAAAGAATTGAACAAGGAGTTTCAGTCAGTATTTACAGTAGAAAATACCCCACCCCCTCAGATTGCAGTGATAGAAGCTCAAGGGCCGGTATTAGAGAACATCAACCTTACAGCCACAGAGGTATGCAAAGCGCTGATGGATTTAGATGTTCATAAAGCTACAGGTCCTGATGACATATCCCCTCATGTGCTTTAAAAATGCGCAAACACAATATCAGTGGCACTAAGTCTCATATTTAAGGAGTCACTGGAGTCGGGGGAGATTCCAAGATGCTGGAAACAAGCAAATGTGATACCTATCTTCAAAAAGGGAAGGAGGGATACGGCTCTGAACTATAGACCAGTTTCCTTGACCAGCATAGTTTGCAAAGTTATGGAGAAACTACTAAGGAAACGTATCTCTCTTCACTTGGAATCCTTCAACATTTTGTCAGTGAGGCAACATGGCTTCAGAGAAGGTAGATCAACAGTAACAAACTTATTAGAATTTTATGATGAGGTAAGCCAAATCTTACAGGAAAGAGAGGGCTGGGCAGATTGCATATTCCTAGACTTCCAGAAAGCGTTTGACACTGTTCCACATGGGAGACTTATTAGGAAGCTGCACTCAATGGCTAGAATAGGTGGAAATGTTTTGGAATGGATAAAATCTTACTTAGAAGGAAGGGAACAGAGGGTTAGAGTAAGACACTCAGTATCTGAATGGAGAAGAGTTAGTAGTGGAGTTCCACAGGGTTCAGTTTTAGGGCCACTTTTGTTCCTTGTATATGTAAATGACCTACCAGAGTCTGTAAATTCATTCATGAATATGTTTGCAGATGATGCAAAGATTGTGAAGAAAGTAAAAAACGTGAACAATGGTAGAGAACTTCAGGAGGATCTAAATAATCTGCATGAGTGGTCAGAAAAGTGTCTAATGAAATTCAATACCTCAAAATGTAAGGTAATGAGAATGGGTACAAGTGCAAGAAGGCCCAAGGTTGACTACTCGGTGGCTGGAGTACAACTTCAAGAGACAGAAAATGAGAGAGATCTAGGAGTAAACATACTGGCAGATTTGTCTCCAGAAATACATATAAATGGCGTAGTAAGGGCAGCATATGCATTCTTATCAAATGTAAGGGTAGCCTTCAGGCACATGGACAATTAAATGTTCAGAAATATTTATGTAACCTATGTGAGGCCAAAACTCAAATATGCAGCCCCCTTTTGGAATCCGCACTTGAAAAAGCACATAGCTAAGCTTGAAAAAGTTCAAAGACATGCCACGAAACTGGTGCCAGAAATACGCAATGTCGGTTATGATGAGAGGCTGAGGGAATTAGACTTGCCATCACTCGAAGCTAGAAGAGTAAGGGGGGATATGGTGACAGTCTTTAAATTCCTTCATGGTTATTATAGAGTGGATAGGGATCGATATTTTGATATGGCTGGCTCTAGAACTAGAGGTCATAGTTTGAAGCTTCGTAAGAAAACTTCTTTGCAGGATGTAAGGAAATACTTTTTCAGTGTAAGAGTAGTTGATAATTGGAATTGGCTAAGCGAGGAGGTAGTTAATGCTATCTCAATCCATAGTTTTAAGGACAGGTACGATAAGTATCACTAAGTCTAAAATGGAACCGATCAGAAGACGGGAAGATACGAGCTTTGGGCTCTTTCCCGTAAACACAATTAGGTAATCACACACACACACACACACACACACACACACACACACACACACGCGCGTTCAGTGAACAACAATTTGGTAATCACAATTAGGTAATCACACGGAACTGCTCCTCTTAAATTTTTACTTCTGTTTTCGAGTGACTAAGTGCTTAGTGGAAAACTTTACCATAATTTCCCTAAATCTGATATCCTGCAGAGTATTGTGAGTACAAAACTTATATTTGTTGTATGACGAGACTGTCCAAAATATTAAAGGGAAAAAATTGAGAACATTTTCGTGAGGGGAGAGAGAAGCTGCTGTCCAGTTCTGCCTTGAAGGAAATTTAGAAGAGTTGCCAGAGGGGAA
>JAXCGZ010018431.1:12500-15914 GCA_037179515.1 Halocaridina rubra | reverse complement strand
TATATATATATATATATATATATATATATATATATATATATATATATATATATATATATATATATATATATATATAGATAGATAGATAGATAGATAGATAGATAGATAGATAGATAGATAGATAGATATATATATGTATATATGTATATATGTATATATGTATATGTGTATATGTGTATATGTGTATATGTGTATATGTGTATATGTATATATGTGTATATGTGTATATGTGTATATGTGTGTGTGTGTGTGTGTGTGTGTGTGTGTGTGTGTGTGTGTGTGTGTGTGTGTGTGTGTGTGTGTGTGTGTGTGTGTGTGTGTGTGTGTGTGTGTGTGTGTGTGTGTGTGTGTGATTACCTAATTGTGATTACCTAATTGTGTTTACGGGAAAGAGCCCAAAGCTCGTATCTTCCCGTCTCCTGATCGGTTCCATTTTTAGACTTAGTGATACTTATCATACCTGTCCTTAAAACTATGGATTGAGGTAGCATTAACTACCTCCTCGCTTAGCGAATTCCAATTATCAACTACTCTTACACTGAAAAAGTATTTCCTTACATCCTGCAAACAAGTTTTCTTCCGAAGCTTCAAACTATGACCTCTAGTTCTAGAGCCAGCCATATCGAAATATCGATCCCTATCCACTCTATCATAACCATGAAGGAATTTAAAGACTGTCACCATATCCCCCCTTACTCTTCTAGCTTCGAGTGATGGCAAGTCTAATTCCCTCAGCCTCTCATCATAACCGAGATTGCGTATTTCTGGCACCAGTTTCGTGGCATGTCTTTGAACTTTTTCAAGCTTAGCTATGTGCTTTTTCAAGTGCGGATTCCAAAAGGGGGCTGCATATTCGAGTTTTGGCCTCACATAGGTTACATAAATATTTCTGAACATTTCCTTGTCCATGTGCCTGAAGGCTACCCTTACATTTGATAAGAATGCATATGCTGCCCTTACTACGCCATTTATATGTATTTCTGGAGACAAATCTGCCAATATGTTTACTCCTAGATCTCTCTCATTTTCTGTCTCCTGAAGCTGTACTCCAGCCACCGAGTAGTCAAGCTTGGGCCTTCTTGCACTTGTACCCATTCTCATTACCTTACATTTTGAGGTATTGAATTTCATTAGCCACTTTTCTGACCACTCATGCAGATTATTTAGATCCTCCTGAAGTTCTCTACCATTGTTCTCGTTTTTTACTTTCTTCACAATCTTTGCATCATCTGCAAACATATTCATGAATGAATTTACAGACTCTGGTAGGTCATTTACATATACAAGGAACAAAAGTGGCCCTAAAACTGAACCCTGTGGAACTCCACTACTAACTCTTCTCCATTCAGACTCTGAGTGTCTTACTCTAACCCTCTGTTCCCTTCCTTCTAAGTAAGTTTTTATCCATTCCAAGACATTTCCACCTATTCTAGCCATTGATTGCAGCTTCCTAATAAGTCTCCCATGTGGAACAGTGTCAAACGCTTTCTGGAAGTCTAGGAATATGCAATCTGCCCAACCCTCTCTTTCCTGTAAGATTTGGCTTACCTCATCATAAAATTCTAATAAGTTTGTTACTGTTGATCTTCCTTCTCTGAAGCCATGTTGCCTCACTGACAAAAAGTTGAAGGATTCCAAGTGAAGAGAGATATGTTTCCTTAGTAGTTTCTCCATAAGTTTGCAAACTATGCTGGTCAAGGAAACTGGTCTATAGTTCAGAGCCGTATCCCTCCTTCCCTTTTTGAAGATAGGTATCACATTTGCTTGTTTCCAGCATCTTGGAATCTCCCCCGACTCCAATGACTCCTTAAATATGATACTTAGTGCCACTGATATTGTGTTTGCGCATTTTTTAAGCACATGAGGGGATATGTCATCAGGACCTGTAGCTTTATGAACATCTAAATCCATCAGCGCCTTGCATACCTCTGTGGCTGTAAGGTTGATGTTCTCTAATACCGGCCCTTGAGCTTCTATCACTGCAATCTGAGGGGGTGGGGTATTTTCTACTGTAAATACTGACTGAAACTCCTTGTTCAATTCTTTGCAGATCTCTTCGTCCGTCTCAGTGATGCTTCCATCCGCTCTCTTTAGCCTTAAAACCTGTTCTTTTACCTTCAGTTTTCCTCTGATAAAGCTGTGGAAAAGCTTGGGATTTTCTTTAGCCTTCCTGGTGATGTCCCTCTCATAATCTTTCTCTGCCTCTCTCCTTTTACTTAGGTAGTCATTTCTTGCTCTTTTGTAGGTTTGCCAGGCATTTATGTTTTTTCTCCTCCAATACCTTTTCCAGCATTTGTCTCTCCACTCCTTAGCTCTTTTACACCCATTATCGAACCATTTCTCTCTGGCATGAATTACACCTACTTTGGTGACAGGTATGCAGCAATCTACTATCTTCCCATATTTCTCACAAAAGATGTCATACATTTCTTGTACAGATTTGTTGTAAAATAAGGTTCTCCAGTCAATAACTGCAAAAAGCTCATTCATTTTGATGTAATCTCCTTTCTGATAGTTCCTCCTCATGTCCTCAGTGCCTCTACTCTCAGGAAGAATGTCTTCAATGATATACTCCATCAACAACACACAGTGGTCACTCTTTCCAATTGGTGGTTCATACTCAATATTTTCAATATCCAACACATTATCTGTGAACACCAGATCAAGTAGTGATGGCTCATCCCCACCCCTGGCTCTTGTTGGTTCCATTACATGTTGGTGTAGGAAATTCCCTTGTACGCAATCTAGGAATCTTGCCCCAAAGGAGTCCTCACCACTGTGTGGGTCAAGATTTATCCAATCTATCTCTTTATGATTAAAGTCTCCCATAATCAAAATCCTACATTTTTTCTCCCGCGCCATGTTAACAACTGAGTTTATGACTTCAATCGTACCTATATGACTTTCCTCATAAATTTCAAGCCTATTTTGGTTCCTTGGTGGGTTGTATACAACAGTTATTATAATGCTCTCTGACCCAGTATTTATGCGAGCAACAAGAAATTCCCTGAACTCACTTTCTATAGCCAAGTTTATCTCTTCAGCTTGAATCCTCTCACTTATGAGCAGTGCTATCCCTCCACCAGTCCTCTCAGATCTTTCGACCCTTAGTATTCTGAAGCCCTTAGGAAAAACTGTGACACTGTTTATGTCCTCACTCAACTTAGTCTCTGTAATTGCTACTATATCTGCCTTACTGTTGTGAATCCTATCTTTTAATTCTACTGCCTTACCAGCTAATCCATCAGCATTTGTGTATAACAATCTTAATGAGGCCCCATCCCCTGATCTTCTGTCATTATCTTCTTTATCTCCCCTTTGTCTGGAAGTATTCCGTAACGAAAATTTTTTTTCTCTTCCTCATTTCTTTCATCATTTAACCTTCTTGCCTCTTGCAACAAGTTTTTGATCTTT
>JAXCGZ010018430.1:5000-7500 GCA_037179515.1 Halocaridina rubra | reverse complement strand
TATATATATATATATATATATATATATATATATATATATACATATATATATATATATATATATATATATATATATATATATATATATATATATATATATATATATATATATATATATATATATATATATATATATATATAGATACATATATATATATATATATATATATATATATATATATATATATATATATATATATATATATATATATATATATATATATATATATATATATATATATATATATATATATATATATATATATATATATATATATATATATATATATATATATATATATATATATATGTATCTATATATATATATATATATATATATATATATATATATATATATATATATATATAATATATATATATATATATATATATATATATATATATATATATATATATATATATATATATATATATGAGCGCGCGTATATATGAGTGTGTGTGTGTGTGTTGGTACATAACCATTTGCTTGGGAGCTAGATTTCTTATTTTCTAACGTTGTTCTTCATTGTTATCCAGATAGAATTAAATGATTACCTCGACCCTATGACTTTAAAATTTAGAGACCGTGAAGCTGCTCCTGTCTTTTACCGAATCCGAGTAAATGCCTACCGTGAGCCCACGGAAGCTGGAACTAACCCCCCCCCCATTACCCAAAAGTGGATTGGCGATGAATTTGGCTGATGTTGGATGCTGACAACTGGAAGAAGGGATATGGCAAGGGCCCCACAACTTTTATCTCAGGTAAGCAGAAATGCTCTACCAGAAAAGCAGAAGCAGCACTGCAGAATCGTATGGCACCCGACGAAAAAGCAATACAAATTTTGCGCCAGCAATTAATGAGTGATGAGGACAGATAGTAAATCGGCCGTTGATTTTCGTTGCTGCTTGCAAGGAGGGCTAAAAGATTTTCACACGATTCTAATGCCCATACAAACAGCTGCAACTGCTGTGAATCATCGTTGATTTTGAGACATTTTTCTCAGTGGATGGAGGGAGACTTCCTTTACCTCTTCCCAAGGGACGAATTCTTTGTCAGGATGGTTTGCCGTCCTAATTTTCAGAATGACAGGATCTGCCTAATGACTTTGGAAGAGATGGAGGACACATATCTATATCAAGATATGTGTCGGTTTCTAAAATGCATCGGAAGATTTCACTGTGAAACACTTCTGGAGGATGATCATGGAAGAGGGATGGAGTCAGATGGAAAATTACTTTTGCAACAAGATTATTGGGGAAAAGGTGATCCCATTCTTAAAAGAGTCTGGATATGTGTTGGATCCTGACAAAGCATTACTTCAACACTATTACTCTTTTCTTTTTATCTCCCTCCTTGTGAAAGGTTATGGAACACCCTGTATATACACACACTTGAAAAAACTCATAGTAAAGCAGGAAAAAATTCAAAGATGTGCCACAAAGCTGGTACCAGAAATACGTACTATCAATTATGATGAAAAGCTGAGGGAATTAGACTTACCATCACTCGAAACTAGAAGAATGAGGGGGATATAGCGAAAGTTTTTAAATTCATTTATGGTTATGACAGAGTGAATAGGGATAGATATTTTGATATGGCTGGCAATAGAACTGGAGGTCATAGTTTGAAGCTTTGCTAGAAAACTTTTTGACATTATGTAAAGAAGTAATTTTTTTTTTAGTGTAAGAGTAGTTTATAATTGGAATTCATTAAGCGAGGAGGTAGTCAATGCAAACTCAATCCATAGTATTAAGGACAAGTATGATAAGTATTTTTAAGTACAAAATGGAGCCAACCAGGAGGCGGAAGTTACGAGCTTAGGGATCTTAGCCGTAAGTAAAATTAAGTAATCATAATTAGGTGATTATAGGTAAATATATATATATATATATATATATATATATATATATATATATATATATATATATATATATATATATATATATATATATATATATATATATATATATATATATATATATATATATATATATATATATATATATATATATATATTTACCTATAATCACCTAATTATGATTACTTAATTTTACCTACGGGAAAGATCCCTAAGCTCGTAACTTCTGCCTCCTGGTTGGCTCCATTTTGTACTTAAAAATACTTATCATACTTGTCCTTAAAACTATGGATTGAGTTTGCATTGACTACCTCCTCGCTTAATGAATTCCAATTATAAACTACTCTTACACTAAAAAAAAATTACTTCTTTACATAATGTCAAAAAGTTTTCTAACAAAGCTTCAAACTATGACCTCCAGTTCTATAGCCAGCCATATCAAAATATCAATCCCTATTCACTCTGTCATAGCCATAAATGAATTTAAAAACTTCCGCTATATCCCCCTCATTCTTCTAGTTTCGAGTGATGGTAAGTCTAATTCCCTCAGCTTTTCATCATAATTGATATTACGTATTTCTGGTACCAGTTTTGTGGCACATCTTTGAATTTTTTCCTGCTTTACTATGAGTTTATTCAATT
>JAXCGZ010018429.1:0-15955 GCA_037179515.1 Halocaridina rubra | reverse complement strand
TTAATAGTTACACATAAACCTCTATAGATTCTTTATATTAATAATAATGACGTTTTCTTTATTTTATACCATATACTGTCTCAGGAGTACCTCCGTCTACCCTTCCTAATACTAAAACTTGTTCTTTGAACTTATCCTCTCTCTAACAAAGCTGGGGAAAAGTATGGGATTTTCCTTACCCTTCCTGGTAATACATCTCTCATAAGCCCTCTCTGCTTAGGTACTTATTTTTCACTCTTGCGGTATTTACAAGATGAATATATGACTTCTAGTATACCCAAATTATTTTCCTCTCATACATCTGGTTTTTACTGACTCCTTGGTTGGTAATATACTATAGCTTTGACCCCATATTTACTCGAGTGACAATAAACTCCTTGAACTTCCTTTCTATAGCAACATTTACTTCTCCAACCTGGAACCTTTCTCTTACATGTAATGCTCTTCCTCCACCTGTCATCTCAAATCTCTCAGTCCTCTTTGTTTAATTCTACTGCCTTATCAGCTACATCATCGGCATTTGTTTGCAGTAACCTTACCGAGGCTATGTATCTTGGTATCCTTAACATTTTCTTTATTACTTCTCTGATTTAATGAACTCTGCAACAAAATATTCTCTTCTCTGCTTCTTTTCTCCCCTCATTTACAACTTCTTGTAACCAGTTTCTATATTTTTCATCGCTTCTTGTTTTACATAATATTCAATGACTACTGTCCTGTAATCCTGACAGTCTTTTAGACTCTTCCCTAATCAGTAAATCTCTACACATTCCTTCTTTATCAGTGGTTACCTTCGTTATTCTTGCGTTTCCGCCCCTGACGTACCTAGCAAGTCAGTGAGTGCTTATGATACTATCTGGATCATTTAATACGCCAAGACTTCTCGTTCTAAAACTCTTCCCTCATGTTCCTCAGCCATCTTGGCTCATGAGATTCACATATTCCTGACATTATCACCGACCTCTCTTTATCAAATGTCTGGGTGATTACAGGGGATGTTTTCTCAATCATGACTTCTTTATATTTTCTACTTCTGTTTCCCTGTAATCTATTGTATCTGCAAAGGCCCGCCAACCTTTATTTTATTGTTAGGCTAATAAGAATATTCATATTCTATATTATTTATTTAGCCCAACAAGTGGCTACTTAAAATTCAGAATATATATATATATATATATATATATATATATATATATATATATATATATATATATATATATATATATATATATATATATATATATATATATATATATATATATATATATATATAACCAATAAGCACATTATATATGTGAAAACATGAATCATTTTTTTACCCCGACCGGGACTCGAACCTAGGACTTATGATTACTAAGTCAAGGCGCTTTTAACCTTCTGTGGTGTAGTGGTAGCGCCTTGACTTAGTAATCATAAGTCCTAGGTTCGAGTCCCGGTCGGGGTAAAAAAATGATTCATATATATATATATATATATATATATATATATATATATATATATATATATATATATATATATATATATATATATATATATATATATATATATATATAACACTGATCTGTTAACATGCAGTCTAAAATGGTAAGAAAACCCCATTAAATAAAACAACGAAAAAGTGTTTATAAAAAGTGCTTATTAATTTCGTGACCTTAACTCGCCGGCCACCTTCCTGCGACTTTTCATGCGTGTCGCTAAGCATTACCGATAATTGTGAAGCACATCCTGTAAGTATATAAGGTCATAGATCAATTTAATCTTAATGGTTGTTCTTACCAATCAAATAATATATAAACAATTAAAAATTTGGGCATTTATAGCAGATCAAAATAATATTTTAGATATATTTTTGGCATTAGTTTTTTTTTTCTTCGTCTTCTTCTTTTCACTCAGACAACTCTTAATCATTAACGTTGTTATATAATTGAAATCACAGGGTGTCCGTATAAAATGTTTTCATCTATAAAGGGCATATGAATATTGGAAACAAAAATTCTGTAAATGGAAGGCTTTTGTAATGCAGAAGTAAGTCAGAAAGGCTTATCTTGAGTGACACATATTGGCAGTTTAACTACGCACTATATTACGAATGGTGTATTTAAGAGTATAGCGAAAGCCAATTATGAATATACACGTGTAGTCTCGTAGTGTCACAAGTAACCACGACCACTTGCATTGGGCATACTTTTTGGCAATTTTCACCCTATTTATTATCATGTACCTATTATTTTACTTAAAGTTATAATTATATTACCTTATCACTTACTATTAACTTTTTATTGAAATCTCAGTAATGTAATAATCGTCATGTTATAATGGAGTAATCTTTCTTTCAGAGGGGAACCGATATAAAGGCTGATGTCCCTCCCTTGTTACATTAACTATTTTGGCAACAACATATACACAGTAACGTAGAGGTTCGTGTGGTCGAATAAATATACGAATATGTTTCTCGTGCGTTCTTGTTATTGCAGGCCTTTAGCCGCACTTATACCCAAAAGTGCAACGAGTACAGCAGGATATCACGAAAAGGTATGTAGTAAACTCGTTAGTAGATATTGAAGATTGGGTGAAAAACAGGGGCTATGAAATGGGATATTGTATAACCTTGTAACCCTTTCAACAGCACCTTGCAAATGTAACATCTATGTCCGCAGTTGTTACGTACTAGTACTGATCTGATAACTATTTCTTGGTATAATGGAACTTGAAAAAATAGTAACAAGGGTTACTTATTGCCCTGACCTAACCTAACCAACGTTACAAGGTAGTTCTGGGAGTCATTCCCTTTACTAGTTTACGGGATTACTCAGCTTTACAATATCGGATATTATTTTATTAACTACCCTGTACTGAATTAGGAAAACATGACTTTATTACCTAGTTGTTGGTTGAATAGTTAAAGTTTGTTTAGAACCTAGAACCCAATCCTTGAAGCCTATGCAAATAGTTTTCTAGCATGTCTGAGTTCCAACTGGGGCACTTAGTACATATGCTGTCAAGACATCTCGTGACATATCAAAATTTGAATATCCGAGACGAATCACTAGAGTTTGGGTAAATATAAAAATACATTATTTTTTAGGTGTGTTGTGGCCGAATACGGTACATTTTATGTGTTATCATAGTTTGGATAATTGCTTAGCTTCACTCTCCAACGAGTAAAATGAAAATGCACTGATATTATGTAAAAAAAAATTGCTAAAGAAACAAATATAAATTATCAACTTATTTTTCAGTATGAGTAGGTGAACTACCCTGATAATCCTAAACTAATATATTTGTCAAATTCATGAGCTGGAGGTGTGTAAGTAACACATACCTAACTTGATATGATAATTTTATCTAACTGTGTCTGTGAATGTTCGTAACTCGGTTGTTTGTAAGTACAGAAGCTTCTGTTGTTTGAAGGATTAGAAGTCAAGAATAGGTGAAGAGTGATAGCCGCATAGTTTTGACAATCGGGAACACAATTAGGATGTATGATACTCCTCTCCAGATTGTGAGTAACAGAGACAGCAAGGGCCTCACTTCCTCTCACATCATTGTGAGTAATGAAGCCACTCATTGAGGTGTAGACTGAACTCTCCTATTCAGAGAGCAGCAGCATGCGGATGAGAAGATAGCAAGGCCTCATGGCAAGAGGACAGATATTTAAAGGGCACATAGTAATTGGAGTTAGCAGAACAGTAGCAGAAGCCAAGATATATAGTGGTAGTTGAGAGATAGATTTTCAGCAGAGAACATCAGAGTCAGGAGATTCAAGGTCTGTGAGCTTTGCAATATAAATATTAGGGTTACGGTAGTCACAGACTCCACCTTTGGAACGGGAACAAAAATACAGGTTCTAGTAAGAGATTTCATTGGTATTATCAGTTGTCAGTAAAATTATGCATATTTAGAATGTATATAGTGTATGTATAAATAGTATTCTGTATTCAGTATTTACAGTTTTACTTTATTTATATTTAAATACTTCTAGTGAACGTGTATTGCTCAGAATAGCTGCACAAATGTGGACTCTCCTTGCATAAAGCAACCTTATTTTATTTTGAGAGTATAGTACTGGTCTTTGAACTGCATGCGTGACTTATCTTATTGGACATTATTTTGTGTAATGTATATTGCCCCAGATATTTCGTTTTGTTTAACACTTTACGAAACTGTAAGCACAAGCTATGAAGTGTTAGTACAGTATATGATAATCTTTTATTATCATTGTTTTCTATTGAAACATTGATCATTACAGGTTATTGATCATTATGAAAATCCTCGCAATGTTGGTTCGCTAGATAAAAATGAGAAGGCTGTTGGAACTGGATTGGTTGGTGCTCCAGCTTGTGGTGATGTCATGAAACTTCAAGTCAGGGTGGATGAAAATGGAAAAATCATTGATGCAAAATTCAAGACATTTGGGTGTGGATCAGCGATTGCCTCTTCATCTCTAGCCACAGAATGGATCAAAGGAAAGACTGTGAGTAATTGAATTATTCACTGAATCTACTTTGTCACACTGTTCTCATGGAAATGTTTAAAGTAATTTAAATTGTAATATGCCATGTACACAGTTTTGTCAAGTGTTATTACATTCATTATTATTATTATTATAATTATTATTATTATTATTATTATTATTATTAATGTAAATATTATTTACGTATTGTGGTGGAAAATAAAAAATTCCTCCTCTTTCTACCCTTGGTGTGGTAAAAGTCAAGTCAAAGTGATAGGGTAGCAAAAATTCTGTAATACCTTCCTTCCTGTGTTCCATTTTTGTCCTATAACAAAATAGCTAATATAAGAAATGAGGATGTTCAGTATAATTGGAAGTGGTGATACCTCTCTATTTTAATATCATTTTGTTGCCAGACTGCTGACTTCAGCCCCTAGTGTTGGGGGAAAAAGATTACTTAATTCATATGCCCTCAGAGTCGTAAGAGCCGCATAAAAGGGATACAGTAGTGAAAGGCTGGTCATTACTTCCTTTTGAATTTTATTAGATGGCAGAAGGGATGATGAACCTTCAGCCTTTTTTTTATATGATTGTGGTGACCTTACCGACTTCAGCAGAAATGGCATCATGCTAAGAAATAATATATACTGTATACTCAGTATTTGGACATGCTAAGAAATAATATATATACTCAGTATTTGGAGAAAAACAGTACTACCATAAAGCAACAATGAGATGAGTTAGGGAAACGTTGGATATGATGGAGTCATGTGACCTAACTTCTTTTGCTTTGTATGTAGATGCCTCGCTGGCTTCTTGATATGAAAAATTGTCATTGTGAATATGTACTGCAATCAGTAGTGAGCACTTAATGACACCTAATAGAGTGCCTACTTTCTTATTGTCTGTAAATACCATGTTTTGGATGTAATTACACTTGCGCATTAGTTTAAAAGTTAATTACTTGTTGACCTACAAATCAATGCTGTTGATTAGTTAGAAGGAGCTGAATAAATATGACACGTTAATGTTTCTTATGGTGTTGGTCAAGATATTAATAGTTTAAGAATGTATGACGCATATATGGGAGACAAGTCATTAATTAGCAGTTCCTAATTGATAAGTTTAGAATTATATATTGTAGTTTCTAATGGTATTTAAACCATCAGGTCATGGAAAAGAAAGAAATCGTTACTTTTATTATCTGAGTGTCGTAGGTGTTAAATAATGAGAAAGGAGAGCAATCCTTGTAGTCCCATCCTCATTGAAATTACTTTATCTTGAAACAGAATAATTGATGAAAAATGGGCAGACCTTGGTTCCATCATTTTTACTTCAGTTGTAGTGGAATATGATATCAAGGTGAAAAAATTATTTATACAGTATATCATTTTGCAGGTTGATGAAGCTTTGAAAATCAAGAATGTTGATATTGCAAAGGAATTAAAACTTCCACCTGTTAAACTACACTGCTCAAGTAAGTTCTTTTAATTTCTGTGGTAGGTCATTACCAAAAACTCAAACTTCAGACTTCTTAGGGGAAAGGTATATACTTCTTAAAATACTTTTTGATGTTGTTAGTAAGAAGGTGTGGCTGTTGAAATTTCCTTTCATGCCAGGTTCCCATCAGGAACTCAGAACAGTGTGAGGCCCTTCTCACAAAAGCATTTACACTTGGTATGCATTAGATATTGATCCTCTTCTGTTTAAAGCAGACCATATTGTCTCCATTCCACTTGGAAGATTGATTGATCAGTTATTCTTGCCAGTCTTGGTATGTTTCACCCTCCATAGAGTACATATTAAACTTTCTACGCAGCTCGTTCATCATAATCTTACTTCCCTTTTTCTTCATTAATTCAAGTGATAGCTGATAATTTTATGTCTTTCTTTTATTATAATACTATTACCTCTTCTCTCTTTACCATCTCTTTACAATTTTCTTTCCAAACCTGTCTAACCTGTCTATTTATATTCAGCTCTTTATTCACTGAAGAACCCAACTCCCTCTCTTTTCTTTTCATCTTACTCCTTGCTAGTTTTAAGCTTTTTGCCATTGTCTCCTAAATATTTTCTCTGTGTATACAAGACTGATATAGCATATTTTATCCTCCACTGATTTTTCCTAACTTTCTTTTCTTACACACCTTTGCACATGTGGTGAGTGATTTCTATTATTTCCCCTTTCTATCTCCACGTATAAGACTTTGCTATTTTTATATTTATTCCTCATTCTTCATGACCCCTCTTCTTATTCCTATCATCTCACCTGTTCTTACCTGTATTGTATGTTATTATGTTAACTTTCAAATCCATTCTGGTGTTGGGAAATATACTAACCGTGTATGCCCTGTGTGTCATATGCGTCGGGGGGTTAGCAAACATTTACTTTTGTATTTTTTTGGTTGTTTATAAACAAGCAAAAGAGAAACATGATTAGGGGACTGATAATGCATCCTTTCCATATTTTTTTTCTGTAAGAACAATGATTGGAAAGGTGAACTCTTGCAGGATATTGTTGAACCTCTGCTACATTCATTTTGCATCAGTTTTGGTTAGCTTGCTAGTTTCATTGGGGCCAGATATCATGCTTGAAAAAGTAAATTCTCATATGTGGTATGGTTAATTGATATATAGTAGACAAAGCTCAAGAGTACAAGGTTTGGCATTTAGTAATCTGTATATTATAGATGGCAATCTCATACATCTCTTTTAGAAAAGGTATGATACTCTCTCTCTCTCTCTCCAAGTGTTGACTCTCAGCAAGGATAGCATACCTTAGTGTCCTTCATATTTGGTTCCTAACTCGTCATGACAGCTGATCTTCACTGTTGACTGTGGGAAAGCCCGGGATTGGTAGTAGCCTTCCTTAAGGACTCGAAGCTGTTCAACCTTTTAGCTTAGGGAACTACAACAACAACATGTAGACTGTATTTCTGAGCATGCTTTAGTTACCTTTTATAATATTCTCCTCAAAATACTGGTGTGATAAAAATCAAATCATTGTACAAGATTTTTCAAAACGAATGTTATGTCTTACACTTTCTGTCCTGTGAAAGCTATCATGTAGTTTTGATTTTGTTGTCTTGTTTGAAACAAATGCAACCTTCAGTTGTAAAGTAAATAATACTTATCGCGTAAAGATAATATTAGAGCGTAAGCAACAATAATTAATTATCGTTACATAATATTAGTGCCATCTGTTGGATAAGAAAGGAATTACAACTTATCATCATAAATAACAAGGTTATTGTGAGATTTGTAATATGCACTTGAGTTTATAATCCTGGTGTATGGCATGCATGATGCACACTGTAGTCTCCTCATCTGCTTCCTGCTAACTGATGATTTTATTTAATTTTTAGTGCTTGCAGAGGATGCAATCAAGGCAGCTCTAAGTGATTATCGAATTAAGCAATCGTCTTTGGATAAGAAAGGAAAGGAGTAAGGAATCGCGAATTGCTTTAGTAGGTAATTAAGAAATTTAATTAGAAATATTTAGAACTGTAAGGAAATTGCATTCTGCTGTATATACTGTACGGTAAGCAAATAATGTGATATTGTGTTTTCAATGTATTCAGTGTAAAATAAAAAAATATATAGCAATAAAACAACTATTAATATCCTCTATTCTGTTTGGTTGATAAAGTATTTTTTATTTATTAAATAGTCACTGCATTATTATAAGTTTCATCAAGAGGGAATGTGTAATTATACTGAATTTTTCCTAACAGGTTTAAGTTCTTTTTTCTTTCCCACAAAATACATGTGTGAAAATTTCATATTATATTGGTTGTCTAATGACAAGCGCAGTGCTTTAATGAAGTTTCTTAGATTTCTTTACATTATGCCAAATTTTAAAATATACATATTCAAATTATACAAAGCATGGTTAGTGATTTTACTACAGTGTTCTCCTAACAAATATACAATCTAAAAACTCCTTAAGTAAGACCTTAGTGGCAGCATTTTCGGCATAGGTCCACCCTCTAGAGCTGCAAATCAGAAGAGGAGCAGCAGTAGAGTCCAAACTGTCACAATCAAACACTTCCCCTCATGGGTCCGAGAATCTGGGAAAGTCCTCGGTTATCCCTCCGCAAAACACACCACAATAATTTTTTTACTCCGAGAAATCACTTATTAGGGGTCACTTCTTGATGACTTTCTAGTCACAGACATTAAGAGCAAACCCAGGGAGCACATTATGGAAGACTGCACTGTACACAGCCAAATGGATACCAACACAACATACAGTCCCCTAGAGCTCTGTGGAAACGCCCTTATTAGGCCGTGGCCTTCCTTAGGAACTTGGGTCTGTTCAGTAAGGGAGCTCAGGGAATATCAACATCATCTCCTTATGCATGACATGCAGTTCCGCTGTTGCATTAATTGATAGGAGAATATAACATCCTATATTACCTTCATACCAGAAAAGCCCACTAAGGGATAGGGATAAGCTTTGCAAGCCAATCCTTCTTGATATTTTTTTCTTCCCACAGAGCAATTATCGAAAGAGGTGAGAATGGGCTGGGTATGATTAAGCCCAGCTCCATCCCATCTTTTACCAACTGTGTTAACTATCCAAGTCTTGGCAGAATATGGTATTATGTTAATACAGATTGGAATATTTTTTATATACAGACACTCCCCAACTTATGAACGAGTCAGGTTCCAGAAGTCTGTTTGTAAGTAGAATTGTTCATAAGTTGTGCTTAGGTAAAAAAAAAGTACCGTACAGTATATACATATGCACTACTGTACAGTACTTAGGCTAAGACAACTACTACATAAAGCAGGGGTTTTCAACCTTTTTCTCCCCACGTACCCTTTCAGGTATTCTTTATGTCAGCCATGTACCACCTTCCCTTTGTGATAAGTGAAAAAAACTCACAGAAAACATTCCCTTGTGTATATGTACATATTTAAGTGAATTGACTACATAACCGTCCTGCCATACCAGTACTATAGTAAGCACAAACAATTCCCTTGGAAATTAAAGAAAAAATTCACAAATCTTAGCCTGTGGCTAAATTTCATGGTTAAGGAAAGAGCTGAAAAAAATAAAGCACTATGTCATCATTACATCTGCATGGCCTGAAGCCCATATTGGGCTGTACCCCTAATGACCCATGGGTAAGGGCATACCCCCAGAAACCCCTTGCATACCCTCTGGAGTATTCGTACCCCAGGTTGAAAACCCTTGTGTCTTAAAGTATGCAGTATACTGAATTTCAATACAATACTGATATTGTAATACAGGTTAAGCACCAGAGAGGACTGCGATTATTATTCAAGGTTTCAGATATCCCGGTTGAAGAGAGTGATAGAGATATTCTTCTTTCAAAGACTTAATAGCTCTTCTCCATAAATGTTTTCAACAAGGAAGTACATTTTACCTAGGAATACGAGCTGAAGACACTTTTCCAGAAATGTGTCTTCAGCAAAGATTGTTTTATACTTGGGTGTGCCACACTGATTCTTCACCAGCTTGAAATATCCAGAGATTTCTCCACTACCATTTATTTTTAATCATACCTTGGAAAATACCAAGGCATAGCAAGTACAGAACAATCTTTGCTGAAGGCACTTTTCTAAAAAAAAAAGATATTTGGACCTCTCTGGAAGTGGAAGAAGTTTAGAGTTTTAGGTATCTATGGTCACATGTATCTAGGAGTGGACAAGTGGATGCAGAGGTGGGTCATAGAGTGAATGAATTCATTCTTTTTCATTCTTTTATGTTCTCCCTTGAGGGTGAGCAGACCTTCCCTTGTGGCCCGCAGGTGGGGTAAGATTTTGTTGATTTTAGGTGGTATTCGCTCTTGCAGGCGAATGGGCTTTCCTATTTGGTGAGGAGGTGGGGTGAAATCTTGTTATTGTTGGTGGTATTCACTCTTGAGGGTGATAGGACTTTCCTATTTTGGCCCGCAGGTGAGGTTTTGCAAAACTGTAAAGATAATGGAAAGCATAAGTGTTCAGTTGAGGATTATTAGTTTACATCAAACAATTTAAATGAATTCCTGTTTTGGAGGTGAGAGAGAGTTATTACATGGTTATCTTGGTGGAGGGTATGGACTGATGATATTTAGTAGACTGTTCATGTAGTTGCTTGTTGCTAGTCTGATGATGGAGCTAGCAACATGAAGGGCATTTGGATCTTCGCTGGATGTTGCGGGGGCACCAGTTTTCCGTCGAATTTCTGAAAAGGAATCACATTCGAGGATGTAGTGGAGCAGTGGATGTGGTGAGGCTACCTGGCAAAAGGTGCATTCCCTGATGATATCATCCACTATTCGCCAGGTGCACTTGTACCCGAGTCTCAGATGGTACACATTAACCGCCGTGCTTCGTTGAAGGTTCTTAGTCAGGATGATCCGCTGAAGATCAGTGGTGGCTTTGTACCACCAGGTGGAGGGGGAGCCAATGTCTGTGCACAGGTTGTGTTTAGTTATTAAGGCATTCAATTTAATCTTAATGGTTGTTCTTACCAATCAAATAATATATAAACAATTAAAAATTTGGGCATTTATAGCAGATCAAAATAATATTTTAGATATATTTTTGGCATTAGTTTTTTTTTTCTTCGTCTTCTTCTTTTCACTCAGACAACTCTTAATCATTAACGTTGTTATATAATTGAAATCACAGGGTGTCCGTATAAAATGTTTTCATCTATAAAGGGCATATGAATATTGGAAACAAAAATTCTGTAAATGGAAGGCTTTTGTAATGCAGAAGTAAGTCAGAAAGGCTTATCTTGAGTGACACATATTGGCAATTTAACTAGGCACTATATTACGAATGGTGTATATAAGAGTATAGCGTAAGCCAATTATGAATTTACACGTGTAGTCTCGTAGTGTCACAAGTAACCACGACCACTTGCATTGGGCATACTTTTTGGCAAATTTCACCCTATTTATTATCATGTACCTATTATTTTACTTAAAGTTATAATTATATTACCTTATCACTTACTATTAACTTTTTATTGAAATCTCAGTAATGTAATAATCGTCATGTTATAATGGAGTAATCTTTCTTTCAGAGGGGAACCGATATAAAGGCTAATGTCCCTCCCTTGTTACATTAACTATTTTGGCAACAACATCTACACAGTAACGTAGAGGTTCGTGTGGTCGAATAAATATACGAATATGTTTCTCGTGCGTTCTTGTTATTGCAGGCCTTTAGCCGCACTTATACCCAAAAGTGCAACGAGTACAGCAGGATATCACGAAAAGGTATGTAGTAAACTCGTTAGTAGATATTGGAGATTGGGTGAAAAACAGGGGCTATGAAATGGGATATTGTATAACCTTGTAACCCTTTCAACAGCACCTTGCAAATGTAACATCTATGTCCGCAGTTGTTACGTACTAGTACTGATCTGATAACTATTTCTTGGTATAATGGAACTTGAAAAAATAGTAACAAGGGTTACTTATTGCCCTGACCTAACCTAACCAACGTTACAAGGTAGTTCTGGGAGTCATTCCCTTTACTAATTTACGGGATTACTCAGCTTTACAATATCGGATATTATTTTATTAACTACCCTGTACTGAATTAGGAAAACATGACTTTATTACCTAGTTGTTGGTTGAATAGTTAAAGTTTGTTTAGAACCTAGAACCCAATCCTTGAAGCCTATGCAAATAGTTTTCTAGCATGTCTGAGTTCCAACTGGGGCACTTAGTACATATGCTGTCAAGACATCTCGTGACATATCAAAATTTGAATATCCGAGATGAATCACTAGAGTTTGGGTAAATATAAAAATACATTATTTTTTAGGTGTGTTGTGGCCGAATACGGTACATTTTATGTGTTATCATAGTTTGGATAATTGCTTAGCTTCACTCTCCAACGAGTAAAATGAAAATGCACTGATATTATGTAAAAAAAAATTGCTAAAGAAACAAATATAAATTATCAACTTATTTTTCAGTATGAGTAGGTGAACTACCCTGATAATCCTAAACTAATATATTTGTCAAATTCATGAGCTGGAGGTGTGTAAGTAACACATACCTAACTTGATATGATAATTTTATCTAACTGTGTCTGTGAATGTTCGTAACTCGGTTGTTTGTAAATACAGAAGCTTCTGTTGTTTGAAGGATTAGAAGTCAAGAATAGGTGAAGAGTGATAGCCGCATGGTTTTGACAATCGGGAACACAATTAGGATGTATGATACTCCTCTCCAGATTGTGAGTAACAGAGACAGCAAGGGCCTCACTTCCTCTCACATCATTGTGAGTAATGAAACCACTCATTGTGGTGTAGACTGAACTCTCCTATTCAGAGAGCAGCAGCATACGGGTGAGAAGATAGCAAGGCCTCATGGCAAGAGGACAGATATTTAAAGGGCACATAGTAATTGGAGTTAGCAGAACAGTAGCAGAAGCCAAGATATATAGTGGTAGTTGAGAGATAGATTTTCAGCAGAGAACATCAGAGTCAGGAGATTCAAGGTCTATGAGCTTTGCAATATAAATATTAGCGTTACGGTAGTCACAGACTCCACCTTTGGAACGGGAACAAAAATACAGGTTCTAGTAAGAGATTTCATTGGTATTATCAGTGGTCAGTAAAATTATGCATATTTAGAATGTATATAGTGTATGTATAAATAGTATTCTGTATTCAGTATTTACAGTTTTACTTTATTTATATTTAAATACTTCTAGTGAACGTGTATTGCTCAGAATAGCTGCACAAATGTGGACTCTCCTTGCATAAAGCAACCTTATTTTATTTTGAGAGTATAGTACTGGTCTTTGAACTGCATGCGTGACTTATCTTATTGGACATTATTTTGTGTAATGTATATTGCCCCAGATATTTCGTTTTGTTTAACACTTTACGAAACTGTAAGCACAAGCTATGAAGTGTTAGTACAGTATATGATAATTTTTTATTATCATTGTTTTCTATTGAAACATTGATCATTACAGGTTATTGATCATTATGAAAATCCTCGCAATGTTGGTTCGCTAGATAAAAATGAGAAGGCTGTTGGAACTGGATTGGTTGGTGCTCCAGCTTGTGGTGATGTCATGAAACTTCAAGTCAGGGTGGATGAAAATGGAAAAATCATTGATGCAAAATTCAAGACATTTGGGTGTGGATCAGCGATTGCCTCTTCATCTCTAGCCACAGAATGGATCAAAGGAAAGACTGTGAGTAATTGAATTATTCACTGAATCTACTTTGTCACACTGTTCTCATGGAAATGTTTAAAGTAATTTAAATTGTAATATGCCATGTACACAGTTTTGTCAAGTGTTATTACATTCATTATTATTATTATTATATTATTATTATTATTATTATTATTATTATTTTTATTATTATTATTAATGTAAATATTATTTACGTATTGTGGTGGAAAATAAAAAATTCCTCCTCTTTCTACCCTTGGTGTGGTAAAAGTCAAGTCAAAGTGATAGGGTAGCAAAAATTCTGTAATACCTTCCTTCCTGTGTTCCATTTTTGTCCTATAACAAAATAGCTAATATAAGAAATGAGGATGTTCAGTATAATTGGAAGTGGTGATACCTCTCTATTTTAATATCATTTTGTTGCCAGACTGCTGACTTCAGCCCCTAGTGTTGGGGGAAAAAGATTACTTAATTCATATGCCCTCAGAGTCGTAAGAGCCGCATAAAAGGGATACAGTAGTGAAAGGCTGGTCATTACTTCCTTTTGAATTTTATTAGATGGCAGAAGGGATGATGAACCTTCAGCCTTTTTTTTATATGATTGTGGTGACCTTACCGACTTCAGCAGAAATGGCATCATGCTAAGAAATAATATATACTGTATACTCAGTATTTGGACATGCTAAGAAATAATATATATACTCAGTATTTGGAGAAAAACAGTACTACCATAAAGCAACAATGAGATGAGTTAGGGAAACGTTGGATATGATGGAGTCATGTGACCTAACTTCTTTTGCTTTGTATGTAGATGCCTCGCTGGCTTCTTGATATGAAAAATTGTCATTGTGAATATGTACTGCAATCAGTAGTGAGCACTTAATGACACCTAATAGAGTGCCTACTTTCTTATTGTCTGTAAATACCATGTTTTGGATGTAATTACACTTGCGCATTAGTTTAAAAGTTAATTACTTGTTGACCTACAAATCAATGCTGTTGATTAGTTAGAAGGAGCTGAATAAATATGACACGTTAATGTTTCTTATGGTGTTGGTCAAGATATTAATAGTTTAAGAATGTATGACGCATATATGGGAGACAAGTCATTAATTAGCAGTTCCTAATTGATAAGTTTAGAATTATATATTGTAGTTTCTAATGGTATTTAAACCATCAGGTCATGGAAAAGAAAGAAATCGTTACTTTTATTATCTGAGTGTCGTAGGTGTTAAATAATGAGAAAGGAGAGCAATCCTTGTAGTCCCATCCTCATTGAAATTACTTTATCTTGAAACAGAATAATTGATGAAAAATGGGCAGACCTTGGTTCCATCATTTTTACTTCAGTTGTAGTGGAATATGATATCAAGGTGAAAAAATTATTTATACAGTATATCATTTTGCAGGTTGATGAAGCTTTGAAAATCAAGAATGTTGATATTGCAAAGGAATTAAAACTTCCACCTGTTAAACTACACTGCTCAAGTAAGTTCTTTTAATTTCTGTGGTAGGTCATTACCAAAAACTCAAACTTCAGACTTCTTAGGGGAAAGGTATATACTTCTTAAAATACTTTTTGATGTTGTTAGTAAGAAGGTGTGGCTGTTGAAATTTCCTTTCATGCCAGGTTCCCATCAGGAACTCAGAACAGTGTGAGGCCCTTCTCACAAAAGCATTTACACTTGGTATGCATTAGATATTGATCCTCTTCTGTTTAAAGCAGACCATATTGTCTCCATTCCACTTGGAAGATTGATTGATCAGTTATTCTTGCCAGTCTTGGTATGTTTCACCCTCCATAGAGTACATATTAAACTTTCTACGCAGCTCGTTCATCATAATCTTACTTCCCTTTTTCTTCATTAATTCAAGTGATAGCTGATAATTTTATGTCTTTCTTTTATTATAATACTATTACCTCTTCTCTCTTTACCATCTCTTTACAATTTTCTTTCCAAACCTGTCTAACCTGTCTATTTATATTCAGCTCTTTATTCACTGAAGAACCCAACTCCCTCTCTTTTCTTTTCATCTTACTCCTTGCTAGTTTTAAGCTTTTTGCCATTGTCTCCTAAATATTTTCTCTGTGTATACAAGACTGATATAGCATATTTTATCCTCCACTGATTTTTCCTAACTTTCTTTTCTTACACACCTTTGCACATGTGGTGAGTGATTTCTTTCTATCTCCACGTATAAGACTTTGCTATTTTTATATTTATTCCTCATTCTTCATGACCCCTCTTCTTATTCCTATCATCTCACCTGTTCTTACCTGTATTGTATGTTATTATGTTAACTTTCAAATCCATTCTGGTGTTGGGAAATATACTA